>JAVXUM010000037.1:16155554-16169666 GCA_035590655.1 Pouteria glomerata
AGTAATTACACACATATATAGGTTATCATTACTTTTTCTATTAATATTCTAATAACTAAACATGAACGAGAAAAAAAAATTAGTTTATCCTTTTCTTCAACTTCTTTTCTATTACTATCTACAATGGAAAAACCTTACTTTCAATTTTCTTTTTTCGTGCATTTTTTTATAATAAGGGTGTAAAGGTAATCTCATAGTGTTGAATTGGTCAAAAGTTATTTTTTGGATAAAAAATCTAATAGAAGAGATATGAGTAAATATAATACAAATCTCAAGGGCCTAGGTATACATTTATAAAACCTGTGGGCCCTAGATATACAAAATCAAAATCACAGGGGGTGTAGGATCCCCAACATCAATTCACTAAAATTTTTCTTTTTGATGAGGTTATCAATTGTGAGGGTCCTATGAATTCAACACCATACAAAAAGGTAATTTTTTTTGGGGCTCCTAATGTTCTTCCGCATTGCCAACCAAAGCATTGGGAAAAACTTTACCTTAAGAATCGTCATTTAGTGATATTCCATCTCAAACTGTCCTCCCCCACCCCTAACCTTCAAATGGCATACCACAAAGAGGACGTAATACTTCTTCCACGTGAAATCCCCTCTGCTGCCAACAAAAGCATTATAAAAAAATATTATCCCTCTTGGAGTATTCTCAGTGATATTCCATGTCAAACAGTCCTGCCCCTTCGTGTCCTTCAGAGAGTATATACTGCAAAGAAGGCCTGGGATCCAAATCAGGAGTATTCCTCTGAAGGGTTATATTCCAAGTAATCACTCTATTATGCACATTAAAATAATCCTCCACCAAATTGTTTATATCCATGGCCATATCATAAATGTCTGGACACATCACGCAAGCACCTATTTTCAAGCCAAGGGCCACACCAAAAATTAACTTGTTTATTATTTCTCACCTCAAAAGAGATGAACCTCATGAAAGCAAATCATTACTTCCGGACCAACTTTATACAAGCTTGTGCATTCAGACCCTTTTAGGCCCGGGGTTGTCCAGGCCCATATTTGGTTGCTATAATTTCCTCCAGAAACATTCTCCATCACAAGTGAATTCCAAAGCGATGTCGGGTTAAGGGCTTCCCTGAAATAGCATACCTGCAAATGCCTAATCTACCTAGTTTCGGGCAAACACACTCTGTCCCAATTCACCATATGGTTTTTGAATTCCTCCCTGATGCCTTCGCACAAGTTCCTTTGGATCCTTTCCAATATACAGTAGCACCTTAACTAAAGATGAGAAGTAAGGAGTAATTTTGCCCTCTTTTGATAGATAAAATCTCTTCTATCGTGAGTCTACTTTGGTATTTTCAATACTACCATGCTAAACTCTTGTAGCCTCGAAAGGTGAGCCCAAAGGAAGGCCCAAAAGCATGAGAGAGAACTGATTTTATTGCAAATTATTTTCATCACTAGAAGTAGATGAAAAATCCAAGTCATCCAGGCAAGGTCTCCATTTCTCCAATTCAAAGAATAATCTGTAACAAAACCCAACCATCCCTTCCCAAACTTCTACTTTTTGTTCAAGAACTCTTCCATCTATAATTATCTTAGCAATATTCTTGAACCTTCTGTGTATTTGTCATGCTGTGAAAAGATTTAGTGTTTCTATGACCCTCCTTTGCACACAATCTTGGATTTTTGCCACAAGCTAATCTCCTCTATTTATTTTATTTTATTTTTTTAACATTCAAATGGATTTGTAACTTGTATTTTCTTGTGATTAAAATAATACCATCCAGGTATTTGGGTGGGGTTGCACGTTTTTTCATTTCTTATTATTTGCTCGATAAGTTCTATTCCAAAATTATCCCCGTTTGGCAGCATAATTTCATCATAGAGATTTTGTTGGATCACCAATTGTCCCGAAAGCTTAAGTTATTGGGCAATGGGCAAATAATATATATCTAGCTATCTTACCAAGAGGAGTGTTAAACAAATGTAAACACAAACCGGACACATACACATGTTTAGGAAATAAGGCAGGTAGACAAATGCATGCTATATGACGTGAATGTTTTGATACTTCTTTTCGATCAATGTTTGCCCCAAAAGCTAAATTGTTGGGAAATGGGCCCAATATTATATGTCATGCTATTTAAACAAAACCAAAAAATTTGTTTTCTGTAGAATAATGCTCCTTGAATTTCCAATTTATTTACCAGTACTTTAGTTGCAAATGTACTTGTCAAAAAATAAATAAAAAATGGTGAGATGCAATCATATTCTAGTTTTCCTGACATGCTGCTTTTCACTGACTTTATTCTAATTAATGTTTTTATTTTCCCTCTATTTCTTTGAAATTCTTGCTATTTTTGATCTCTCTCTCCTCCTTGATTTAACCGACCTTGTAATTTTTGTTGCTAACGAGCAAACATGAACCATAGATGCTAGACCACTTGTTCTTTGCAGCCTCTTCTTTTTGCTGTACAAGTAATTGTGCTAACAAAGGGAGAAGAGAAATTCATACTTGATTGGGGGATGATTTTTTATTTATTTTGGATCTGGACGTATCAGGAAGAGGTTGTACCTCAATTGGAACCTGGAATGGTCCCTTCAACAGTTGACCCAGATGCTGCTGGAAACAAGGTTCCTAAAAGGCCTGTTCGGATAAGTGCCTGGAAGCTTGCAAAGTTGGATTCAACTGAGGCAGTGAGAGCAGCAGCAAAAGCCAGGGCATCCTCATCAGTACTGCGACCTGTTGATAATCGCCATTTGCCGGATCCTGAAGTGAGCTCTAGTAGTAACCTGAGTGTTAGAAGCAGTGTAAGCACTGACATGGGAGGAGCTAAAGACACCAAGAATGAATTCAGGCAATCCGTTTTGAGAAACTCTTTTGGTCCAAGCCAAGGTAGCCGGGATGAATATGAAACTGGCACTCAAAGCATCAGCAGCTTTAGCAGTCCGAGTTATGTTCATGAGTCGGTTACACTAAGTCCCCTTCCTCAGTCCCAAAGTATGAGCCACTTTGCCACTGCAGCTGGTTCAAAGCCTGGGACCGTCCAAGATCGGCCCCCAACTTTGAAAGCAGCATTCCCTAGCATCAACAACCCAATGACCCGTTCTTCCACAGGGTTTGATGAAAAGATTAAGCAAAGGGGTAGTAGTGCTAGTGATCCATTATTGCTTTCGGCTCCAGATCGAATTGCAGTTCCAGTTCCAGCTCCGACGACCAATCTTCTTAGAGATGTCAAGAGGACATCTGCTGTTTGGGACCAAGACGCTGGAAGGTACGTTTCAGTACCAGTATCAACTTTAGAAGCACGGAACAGATCATACTTGCGGACAAGAGTGTCTACCCAAAATGCTGAAATGGATAATCCTGACAGAAGGCCTGGGGTTCTGCCTCAAGAACCCTCATCTGCCTTGAAGACTCCATTAGAGCAATCGGAGAAGCTGATGTACATGGGGGAGTCAATTTTTTTCGGTGGCCCACTATTGAGTGTCCCAGTTAGGGATGAATTTAGAAATGAGAATTCAGCTCTGAGACAGGGGCATGGTAGGGTGGCACTGAACTTGCCCCGGGAGTCAAGATTTAAAAGGGATGCAACCTCTAACCAGCTTCCTGTGTTTATACCTGGGGATTTTGATCAGAATCCTCTGGCTCGGTCAGGGTTGGAAAGAAGTTCATAACTTACATTGAGACACGTGGTGGAAGGAACATGCGGTGGGGTTTCTTCCATTTTCTGGGTTTGATTATTGGAAGGCTTCAAAAGCTGAAGAAACCTCTGATGGGAGCTGCTTGGACCTCCTTTGGAACCTTGCAAGCATTAATAGCTGCAATCTCTGGCGAATTGCCAGGTTCCAGTGGTTTCTTCTGACACGGTTTCTGATTTTTAACATGAAACTAGATTATTTCTGTAAATGCGATATTCCTATGTCTCTTTCCCAATGTTGTATGAAAGTGATCCACCTGAATTATTTAGTCCTGTATGATAGAGCTTCGTCCAAAGTTGTGAAGGGCTTTGCTTGTCCTTTTGCTATTTTTCATATTTGGTTTTTTTCTTTAGAGTTAATTAGTGTCGTTGGGGGCATTTTGTGGACAACTTGGCAATGTTCTATCGGTTGGGGGCTCCTAATGAGGGCTCAAAACGAAGTCCAACTGCGTGAATGAATTCTGACTTCTGTTTGATATAAACAGAGTGTAAAGTGATGTCAAAAATATCTCTCAATTTAACTAGGTTTTACCAAATCAAACTAAATTAAACTAAGTTTTTTTTCACTAGGTGGGGTTGGTTATATGGATTTGACGACGCCAATCAAATCTATTAAGGGTCATATCTTCTGTTAAATTTATGTAGGTAAGGTCATGTTTAATAATTACTTTTCAACAGTTTTTAGGTCTCTCTCTTTCTCTCTTAATCTTGACAATTTTTATATTTTTACATCTTTTAACTGGTGCTTCCATTGGACGTCTTCTAACATGACTGGGACATCTTAGTCGATTGTCTCTCATTTTATCTTCAATCGCTGCTATTCTTACTTTGTTTCTAATCTTTTCGTTTTTAATTCTATCTCTCCTTGTTATCCTGCACATTTATCTTAATATTCTCATCTTCGTAACTATCATCTTCTGAATATTATTATGCTTTATTGTCCAACACTCTAATCCATATAATAACGTTGGTTTTACTGCCATCTTATAATATTTTTTTTTTCACCTTGAGGGAAACTTTTCTATCACACAAGACACCTGAAGCACACTTTCATTTGGTCCATCTGGCCTGAATCTTGTGACTCACATCCGTTTCAATTCCTCCTTCTTGCTGTACCATAAATTCAAGGTACCTAAAGTTTTTTTTTTTTTTTTTTACAATCTGTTGAATACCCAAATTTGCTTCTATACTAGTAGCAGTCCTATTTTGACTAAACTTAAATTTCAGGTATTCCGTCTTGTAACGACTTAATTTTAACCATTTGTTTTTAATGTTTTCTGCCACAATTCTAGTCTAACATTCATTCCTTCTTTCATCTTATCTATTAAAACAATGTCATTTGTAAATAACATATACCATGGTACCTTATCCTGAATATGTCTAGTAATATCATCCATAACTAGGGCAAACAAGTACGGGCTTAACGCTAAGCCTTGGTGTAAACCAATCGTAATAGGAAACTCCTTAATCTCTCTGCCAACTGTCCGTATAGATGTCCCAGATCTATCATACATGTCCTTTATTGTCTCAATATATGCGACACACACTCATTTCTTTTCCAATACTTCTCATAGAATCTCCTTAGGAACCTTATCATAAGCTTTCTCTAAATCCACGAACACCATATGTAGATTTTTTTGACCTTCTCTATACTGTTCCATTAGCCTCTTTAGGAGGAAGATAGTCTCCATGGTTAATCTCTCTGACATGAAACCAAATTTATTTTCTGAAACGTTTGTTGTCTTTCTTAATCTTCTCTCAATAATTCTCTCCCATAATTTCATCGTATAGCTCATCAATTTAGTCCCTCGGTAATTCGCACAGTTCTGAATATTTCATTTATTCTTGTATATGGGTATAAGGATACTTTTCCTCCATGCATCAGGCGTCTTCTTGCTTTTTAACACTATATTAAAAAGTTTCATCAACTAATTTGTCATCCTTCCCCAGGCACCTTCTAGGAGAGTGTGAAAACTAACAACGTAACATAACCAACAACATAACGAGGTCTAAGTGTCAATTAATTGGGATCAGTTAAATTAATTTTTTTTTTTTTTTTTTCATTTAGTCAAATTTTGGTCGTGAGTTGTGTTGTTAGTTATTCAAATGAAAAAAATAACATCTTCGTTATTACGCACAAAATGATGTCATGCTTGTCAAATAATAAATATCATGTTATTTGTTATTATGCAGCGTAGTGGGAAGAATCTTAGAGATCTTTGGACCCTACAGGATTATAAAGAAATCCTCCCTTTGAATATTAGTGATATTGATTTAGAGCTCCTTGAATCTTTTTTGATTGATGTGCCTAGTGTGCAAAAATGGAGGATTTATTCATAGTCTAGATGGGTGCTGAGTACTACTAGTTTGGCTTTATTACACACAAAATTAAGCTCCCTATAAGAGGTAGGGGTGACGTGGTATTAGCTAAGACGGTTTTGAATTCCATATTTTTAATTGGCTGATTCTGAGAAAAAATCGTTGTGTTCTATATGTGAGATGTGTTTGGTATTTAGAAAGACGCTAAGTGAAACAAATTCCCAAGGATTTTTAAAATAAGTCCAGAGACAAAAGTCGTTTTAAAGGCAGTCGCCATCACGTGGCTCTCAAATCTCCTTAATAACAATAATTCATCTTGCTTCAGATCAACTTGAAAGAATCCATCAGGACTTGTGTGTGGTTGACCAAGCAGTTGGAAGGAGAATCTAGGGGGAGGCATTACGTATCTAGATCCTCATAGGCATCATCAGTGCATGACATGCAAAGTTGAAATTACATCACATAACCGGCCGACGCAAGCATTAAGAGCTTAAAGTTCCTCTCAAACAATCTTTAAAAATTTAACTAGAAAAATTGTAAATTTTTTTTTTTTTTTTTTTTTATGGTGTTTGAATGGTAAAAAATTGCAATAAAAGTATAAAAATTTAATATAAAAATAGTACGTGCTGAAATTTAATTAGAAAAAAACATAAAAAATTAATAATCCTCGTATGAATGTGACAACAACTTGAAATTAATGATACTAATCCTTAGTATGGATCTATAGGTGACCAAATAAAGTCCATGCGCAACACATCCAAAAATTTCAAAAATACCAGGACTCTTGAAATCATTTACAAAACTGACGACCGACATCTCACAACTTAAAAATCAAGTATTCAATAAGAATTTTCAAAAACTAAAAGCTCAATTATGCAAAATTTCAAATGACGGCAATTAAGCTTGAGATCCACTAACTTACAATTTTCTTAGTTATTTTTTTATTGATACATTAATATTTTATTAAATAAGGCGGCTTCGAGAAAATGCGTCAAGATCACAAAAAAAGAAACGCATTCCCAGCTCTTACGTAATCATATCCTCCCCCAAAAAAACAAAAACCTATGAGATCCAGATCTATGCACCCAAAATCCATGGAACTAATGTGGACAATAAAATACTTTTCAACCAATGCAATGATAATTTAGTTCCTTCAACGTTCTTCTATTTCGCTCTCTCCAAATTAACCATGACAAGTGTAAATGTGCCACTTTCCAAACCTTCTCGTTTCTTAAACAAATATAACTTACTACCCCAACATGACTCAAACATTAGTTTTACCTCCTTAGGAAAAACCCAACACATCCTGAAATATGATAATATCAACTCCAATGATTTCTTTAAACATATACAGTGGATAAAAAAGATGATCGATCCACTCCCCCGTCGTTTTTATGTAAGCAACACTTATTAACAATGATTTGCCTCCTCAAAATGAAAATTTTATATAGTGAGAATGCTCCCACGAATTACACACTCTCAATTGTTTGGTCTAACACCAGATTTCGAAAGCTCTTTCCAAGGAAACTCCTCTTTTCCACCCATTAATGTGTCAAAGTTATAACACTATTTCACCTCAAATACCCTTGATTTGGATAAACTCCATCTAACTCCATTTTCCCCTTCACCAACCTTTCAAGCATATAATATTTGAAGAAAATAATTGACTCTTTCTAAATCTTATTCAAATAAATTTTCTGTGAAAATGGAAAGGGTGAGAATAAATGCAATCTTCTATTAGCTTTCCCCAATTTGATACCAATCCTACATAGATGGAAGTAGGATCAAAAGAAGACTTTTGAGACAAGAATAATGAAATTAAAAGACACCACAAGAACACATCTACAAAGAAGACAGAGAAGAAGGAATATGGGTTTATTAAAATTGAGATTTTATAACACAAAGAAGAGTTGAGATTGTAACCAACGAAACCAACAGATTTTCTTTCTCCCAAGTACTTTGCCTTTCAACTAAGGGGTGAGTCCCCTTTTTATAGGCGAGCCGGGCGGATTTCAATTCCGGATTTCAAATTATTATAGACTCGGGGTTTAATAATACAAACACATACAGACAAAATATCATACATGCATGATATTATTGGTCGACACAGAAAAGATAAGATAGACAGCTGGATAGACAGCTGATAAAATAGACAACTGGATAGACAGCTGGCCATACAATTATTACAAGATGACAAAAAACAATCAAAGGACTTATACACATCATGCCCTTATTACAAACTAACAAAACATAAAGTAAAAAGCTAGAGATTCTCGACATGAGTGGGATGAGTAGGCTGTCATAAGTGGGCGGCTGAGTGGCCAATCTGGCATGGCTGAGTGGCATGCGCTGGCGGCTGAGTGGCATGGCTGATTAATCACTTTCTGAGCTATTGTAGTGTGGTCTTGGTGGTTCTTCAGCATCATCATCTAATGGGTCTTCTCGATTAAGAGGAAAGTATGAATGGGTGTCTGGCCCACCACGCAAATGGATTTTGGAGATATGACGATACATGGAGATAGCATTGATCAATTCCATGACATCAAAAGCTCTACAGTGGAAATACATATGATTGTATAGAATTTAAAAAAGTTCTCCTTCGTCATCATGAGAAATCTTCCATTGGTAATTAACCATAAGCTGATCAATGGGATGTGATGTTGTCTTCTATGGTTAAGAATAATCATCTGCTGGAGAAATATGAACCAATCAAGAGTATGTAGCCGTCTGATGGGGTAATTGGTAATATTATATTGATAATATGCCTAGATGTGAGCATAGTTGTGATAATAGTAAAAGCAAATTTTAGGATTTAAGGACTATTGGGACAAATTAGGATCATTAAGGGGATCAACAAGAAAAATGTATCTGGAAGGAAAATTTCTAGTTTTTTTTTAAAAGTAATCAGGACATATTTATGGCAATGGGTTCAGAGCATAGCTAACCATTTTTCTATAGGATGAAACCATGTTAACATGGTAAGTAAATTCCATACTCTAGGGTTTAGGTTGGGTTTGGAATTAGGGAGAATGGACTAAGTTAAATAAGCAGTGAGGGTCCAGGAATTAAACATGAAAGAAATAGTGTATTTCTCAGAAAGATACCAGAAGAAACACAATTCTTTTTTAGGAATATTGTATTCAGTTCGGATCTGGAACATGGTGAGAAATGGGTTATCAATAGGAAAGATAAGGCCTCTCAAACATAAACCATAACTGGAAAAAATAATATTAAGGAATTTTAACCAATTCATTCTGGCATGACTAAAAGGTGACCTGGTTCGACTCATGATCATGTATTGAACATCTAAGGGTAAATTGTAAATAGGGAAAATGGGTTGAACAAGTTTGGGTTGAGGCTGGGGTCTCAGTCTAGAGGTTCTGGCTGTGGTCCTGTAGAGGATGAGGCTTGGTTGGGGTCAGAAGTAAGAACACAGATACAAGGTATTACTGGGTTAACTTGGACTAGATTTCTGGAAAGAAAATCAGCAAGGACATTCTTTTTCCTTGGGAGGTGTTTAACATCAAAATTTAATTGAGAAAACCATTCTGCCATCTTAAAAGCTGAGAGTTGGGTAGAGTTCTTTTCTTAAATCGAAGTATCTCGGGGAAGGAAGACATGTCCATCTCAATCAAAAATTTGCAGCCAATTAAATAAAATTGAAAATTTTCAATTCCTCTGCGAACTGCAAAAATCTCCTTGAATGTGGAATGATAATGTTGTTTAGACTGTTTGAACTGTTCACTTGCATAAGCACAAACATCTCGCTTTCCATTAGTTTCTATAAGAAGAATAACGCCCCAGTACTGATCAGTAGCATCAGTTTGGAGGATGAACTGGCTGCAGGGTTAGGGACTTTGTAGAGCTAGAAATGAGGTTGCTTTGGACTTAAGGGACTGAACCGCCCTAGTTTGCTCATTTGTCCACTGAAATAAATTTTTCTTTAGGAGTTTGGAGAGTGGAGATGTAAGTTGTGCAATTTTTGAAACAAAGTCTCTTATATAATTAACAACTTCCAAGAACTGTTGAACTTGCTTGACTGAATTGAGCTGGTCAGGAAACTACTAAAGATGTTGGCAGTTATGAGGTTGAGGCTGGAATTTTCCTTGGGTGATAGTGATCCTGAGGAAATCAATAAAACTTTGGCCATTAAGCATCTTCTTTTCAAATAGCATGATTCCATATTGAAGAAGTAGAGACTGAAATATTTCTAGCAGTGACTGGTGATGTTCTTCATTTGGAGAGAATAGTAGAATATCATCAATATAAATCAAAGCATCATGTTCCAATGGTTCAAAAACCTTCAGCCTAGCTCGTTAAAAGAAAGAGGGATTTATCTTCAAACCAAAGGGCATTACTGTCCATTGAAAGTAATGATTTGGAATACAGAATGCAGTCTTATGTCTTTCATCAAGATGTATGCCAAGTTGCCAAAAACTAGATTTTAAGTCAAACTTTGAGAAAACCTTGGCCTGGGCCAATCTCTTGAATAAGAAAAGTTGGTTGGGAAGAGGGAACTTGTCATCAAGAAGAAATTGATTCAGGGGTTGATAGTTTACAACTAATCTTTTTTTCCCCCAACTTGCTTAGAGTGCTTATTAACGTAGAAAGCTTTACATGCCCAATGTGAAATAGTGGGTTCTATGAGTCCTTTGGATTGGAGTTGTGTGACCTCAGTAATAGCGAGTTCATAGTGTTTAGGAGTCTTTCCACTATGATTGGCCTTGGTTGGGTTAATGTCTTCATTCTTCTTGAAAGGAAGGGTTATAAAGAAGTCAAGGTTTTTCTAGAGAAGGTTTGGTATTTTTTCAAAAAATGTGTATATGGGAGTCCGCGTGTGATTTTTCTATAAGTTGAGCCCGAATGGTTTCAAAGGGTTGAACCAGATACAAATGAGGTGTTTAGGACCATGGAAGGGTAAAGGTTTTATAAGTTAACTGGAGGTTGACTATTTGATTTTGGGCAATTCTTATAGGATATCAAATCCAACAAGAAGATCTTTACTAAGTAAATGGAAACCATAAATCTTTTTCTTAATCACCAGTTAGGGAACAACTTAATGAGAATAGGTTTACTGATTTGGGTAATAGTAAACCGTTCTCCATTAGCTGTTCGAAAATCCTGTGAGCAAGGGAGCCAATGGGTTTTAGGCAAAAGATTTGGGTAATTGAAAAGGCAACTCCTTTATCAAAGAAAGCTATAACAGGTAAGGGTTTTGAGTACTTGTCAAGAAGGATATGGATTTGGGCATTTGGGTTGATTTGGATTTGGTTTAAGGATTGAATGGGATAAACTTCTGAGTCCGAGGATATGGTTGAAGACAAAGAGGAATCTGACAACGAGTAGGAAATTATACACAAGGTTTCCGAAATAGGTTCATCATCAAGGAAGAAAAGAGATTAGAGGTCACTGGACTCAAGAGCTTTGGATTTTGTAAGTTGAGCAACAAGTTTTTCCTTTTTCTTCTTAGACTTACAATCTTTGGAAAAGTGGCCTTTTTTGCCCCAGCCATAGAAACGGTCAGAGCTTTTTCCTTTACTGGGAAATCTTTTTCTTCTGAAGAATTTCCATTTTATTTTTTTGGATTTCTTTTGCTTTTGAGACTTACAAAATGACTATTTCTTGAAGTGTCTAGTCTTCTTGGTGGAATAGTCACATTTATTATCACCATAATACTTAATTTTTAAATCAGGCCCATCACAAGCACGATCCAATTTCTTGTCAATTTGATTACACTAAAAAAGTGTAATTACATGACTACATCTTTGAATAAAAACATTTAATTATTGTTATTATATTAAGTTTCTTTGCTATAATTATGTTATTATTATTTATTGTTTTGTGTTTCTAATAATGCAGGGAAAATAAAGAAATACTAGAGATAAGCAGTGGTGAAGAGGCTGAAGAAAGCACTGCCGTCCGGACACTCCGACGGTTCGTCCGGACGGTAGCAAAGAGGAGGCGGAATTGAAGCAGTAAAGCTTACTGCCGTCCCGCGCGGAAACACAGGGTTTTGAATTTTATGTTTTTTTGTTTTTGGATTATAAAAGGACCATAAAGGGCCGTCGAAGGGAGACTTTTTCGCACATTTTTCCAGAGTTTTTAAGCTTTTATTTTAGCACTTTAATTCCATTTTTGGGTTTTGTATTCGTTTCGCTTTGATCTCTTTATGTTGGAGAAGTAGACTTATACTTTCGCTTTCGAAGATTCTGTTGTCGTTCAACTTCAAAGTACGGTATTCTCATATCTAAATTTAATATAATACTGAAGTTTATGATTTTGAATGTTTGAAGATGCATGGATTTATTCATATTGTGCGTATTTGAATGTCGTTTAGTCTTTCAGTTTAATAACTAGGGTTTCGCAGATTTATGCTTGTTTAAAGTTCTTACTTTTCGTAGAAGTAATTTTAGATTTGATTTGTTTTCATTCCTATTTAGTTATGAAATACGAAATCATGTGTGGCTAAATTTCTAGGTTCTTGATTCAACCACTAAATGAAAGGTGTTTGATTACAGCTCTGTGATATGTGTAGACATAGGGTTGCATGAATTTTTACGTCTACATTATTTTGATCTAATTAATTTATTTTCAAAAACATTAGAAAGCGGTATTTCTTGACCATATTCGTTGAAATTTCTGGTATGAAATTCCGGATCTATAAAAATTCCATTATATTTTTGAAAATAAAATAATCAAGATCTGAAAACCCTAATTTTATTACATGAAGGATTCTCTGATTTCATAATCCATTTGGGGTGTTTATGAAATTGTGTTTGGGGGTTAAGGAGTTTTAGTTCAACTTATTTTTCTTTACATGGATTGTAAGTTGTGAGTAATTGCATATCTTAGAGTGAAGTAATCAAATTACCTAGAATTGAAAATATTGAATCAAGACCTTTCCTTAAATTGGATAGTTAAACTTTATTGTCAATTCTTGTTTGCTTTTACATTGAAATTTTGTTTCGTGATAATGTTATTTAAGTATTGGTTTGTTTTGTGATTATCTTAAATTGCCTCTAATTAATTAAAAATTGGATATTCAACACCTTAAGTTTAATTATTTTTCCATCTCCCATATTAGTTAACTAATAGAATAAACTTAGTAACTCTGGAACTAAATTCACTGGCTCCCTGTGGAGATGACCTAGGACTTACCTAATTAAGACTACGATCACCTCTTGCACTTGAGAGTATAAGCCACTTTACTTTTAAAGAGCAGTCACAATTCTTTCAATGTCTTGAAGAAATTTTTCTCTGATCACAAAGGCGCTCAAGAGCTTGTAAAGAAAATTGATAGATTTCTCTAAGTGAAATTGTCTGTAGTTCTAGGCCCCGGGTCTACATAACTTTTGCACTTTCTTTTCCTAATGGATTAGGAAGGGAGTTAAAAAAGACTTGCTTGAGGTTTGGATCATCCACTCCCTTGAGGAGATAGAACAACTTGGACATATGATCATAGTGTTTCTCCAAATCTTTTCCATCAAAAGAGTAGCACTTTATGCGTAAGTAATCTTCTCTGGCTTAAGTGAGATAATGTTTAGGAATTCCAAGGAATTCACCATATAGATGAGAGAGGAATAAATCCATGTTTGCCACCTAATAGACCTGTAATTGCCGATATTCTCCAAGGGTAAGCCGCCAATCTCACAATCTGCCTTAGAATCTGGTGATGAATCTTTGAAGAGTACTGGAGAAAGTCATATTAGAGTGGTGCATCTCTGCCTGATGCCATAAATGCATTTTAAAGAAAATGTGACACCATTTGGAAGGGGGAACATCATCTAAGGTGAAATGCTTTTTTATGTCTGATGGAAGAGTGACCGCTATTAAATAGTACATTTAAACTTATCCCCCAAGTGCAAGAGTGTGCGGTGTAGTTTCACCTGGTGAGTCCAGGATCATATCCACAGGGAGGCTAAGGTTTTAGTTTCTAAGTTATTCTAAGTTGTTCTAATCCTAAATATGGTGGAAAATAAATGAATGGTTTAATTGGTTTCTTGGGAATAATTTCTTTCACTAAATTTCCTAAAAGACAATAATTAAAGCAAATAAGGAAACTAAATTGTTAACTAAATAATCTTTTATAAAAGAGCAGAAATTAGAATTTCTAAATT
>JAVXUM010000037.1:16203155-16213622 GCA_035590655.1 Pouteria glomerata
TCCGACTGAATATTGTGCTGGCTGTCGGCTACCTAATGCACAACCCTCCTCCTTTATCCGGGCTTGGGACCGGCTATTTTAAGGAAACCCTAACATAGGCGGAGTTACCTTATTGAAACCACTACAGTCTAAAAAGTTGGGAAATGGTCTGACACTGGCTTTGAGAGTAAAAGTTGGTGAGTCCGTGGAAAGCAATTTATTAAACAAAATAATGCATAAAAATATTTACCCTACTAGATAATTGTTTTAATAATAAATATTATTATTAAACAAAATAATGATCATATCATATTATACATATAAAGTAAAGTGGCGTACGTTAGGTCCAATATCGTTGCGTCACGTATGACCTAACTTACGCGACGGTTATGACAAGTGGCACTTAATTATAACTATCTTGCACCACATAGGACCTAACTTATTTTACGATTATGACACGTGTATGGTTGTGACACGTGATACTTAATTATAGTTATCTTTATTATCTTAAAAAGAAATCAGTATTTTACATAATTACTACTTATTCATAATTTTTTATTTTATTCAAACTAGAATGTTCATAAATATCACTGATATTTTTATTTAATCTACACTTCTATTTATCTTATAACTTCTTGTTTTCATTTTTATTTTATTTTTTATTTTTATATAAAACATATTCTTTTTTATTTTTTTCTATATTTTAATAAATTTTTATTTAAAACATAATAAATATTATTTTTATTAAACAAAATAATGAAAAAAATAATTTACCCTATTAAATAAAGGTTTTAATAATAGACAAAGTCATCCCCTATGCATCAAGGGGCATCCCATCTGTATGCTGTTGAGACCTCTTCCTATAATTCCTCCTTTTGACAAGCATCAATGGACCACACACTTCAGAAAAAGCCCAAAGTATGTCATCTTCTATTGTCTCGAAGCGACATGGTATCAAATGCATTCCCTATTCATGTTCAATTAATTGTGAAGATCTTATCTTAGAGAATCAAAATTCCTCCCTGATAGTCCTATTGAAGGAAGGTGCAAAAAGTCACAAAACCTATTCCCCCAAACCCCTATGGCAACCCCAATAGACTCTAGTGACCTTTGTTGTAAAAGGAAGCACCATCAAAAACAATGCATTGTGCAGGTCCTTGACCTCCAAACCAAAGTCTAAACTCCAAGCTTTCGTTGCCCATGTCTGATTAACCAACACCATCAGCTATCCCTCGATCTGACCCACAAAACATCTTGCAAAGAAGCTGGAATGATCTTCTCTCATCTCCTGCTCGATCTCCAGATCACAGTCCAACCCAGGCTTTGTCAACGTGACCTTCTGACTAGAAGATGGCCACCTCGGAATCTCGGCCACTTCTTTGAACGAGCAACCAATACTCAGCCTTGTCTTCCCCTTGTTTACTTATGCAAAATCACATAAAGCCCTAGTTACCTCCATCCATCCTCATTTCTTATCAAGCACAAATATTCTCCTCCTCAGGCTCCCTTCCTCCACTTATATTGTCAACAATCTTCCTCCTCTATTAGAATGTCCCCTAACCAGTACTCACTGATTGCATCTGGACATTTGCCTAGGCGCCTCATCCCTCCATTGTCTCAACAAGAATCGTCAAAGACACCCTCCTACCGTAGCCAATTCCTCCAACAGAAACACAACTTCTCTTTTGTAGCTCTGGAACGTTCAACCACCAAGAAGCTATCAACACCTTCGTCAACGATGTGAAATGTTTTCCAAGAGATTTCTAGTATTTTTCTCTTCATGTTCCTTTTTTCTTGTAACAAAGTTTGAGCCATTTGAGATTTGATATTAGGATGTTTTAAATAATATAAGGTGATTGTGAAATAATATGATTTGATATTATGTTGATAGACAAATGGTGCGTCATGGCCAGATTTTAGCCCTTCAACAGATTTAGGTCTATTTTTTTTATTTTTTCTTTTGTCCTAATATTATTCCTGTTTCCTAAAGAGCAAATGTTGACTACGTTGTAAGTTTGTAACATGTTGTGTAGACCAAGAAGAATTTAAATTTTATGTTTATCATTGTCATCTCCACCAAAGTAGAAGACCTTGTTCTTTGTTTATCATTATTCTCTCACATAGTTGTGGGTTGTATCATTTAACTTGTTTTTATTTGCTTAAATAGTTTTCTGCTTATCAGGTATCACCGGAAACAATTTACTGATAGTAAATAGGTTCATGCCATGGATATAGATCTTAGATATCCTTCTGGAGAACATGATAAGGAAGATGAAGAACCAAATGAAATTGACCATATGTTGGATGGTGAAGTTAAGCTACAAAATGTAGATGTGGGGAATGGGAACATGGTGGATGGTGGAGATGAGTCAAACACTGGAAATGGTGGGAATATGAATTCTCCTTCAGCAGATATGTTGGTGTTCAAAGAGGATACAAACCTTGAGCCACTTGCTGGCATGGAGTTCGAATCACATGGGGAAGCATATTCTTTTTATCAGGAATATGCTAGGTCTATGGGATTCAATACTGCAATACAAAACAGCCGTCGCTCAAAGACATCAAGAGAATTCATAGATGCGAAATTTGCGTGTTCTAGATATGGCACAAAACGCGAGTATGAGAAGTCTTACAATCGACAACGTAGCAGACAAGGGAGTAAGCAAGAAACTGACAAATCGACTGGTCGAAGATCATGTGCCAAGACAGATTGTAAAGCATGCATGCATGTGAAGAGAAGACCAGATGGTAAGTGGATTATTCATAGATTTGAGAAGGAGCATAATCATGAGCTTTTACCTGCTCAAGCTGTCAGTGAACAAACAAGAAAAATGTATGCTGCTATGGCAAGACAATTTGCTGAGTACAAGAGTGTGGTTGGTCTCAAGAGTGACTCCAAAATTCCATTTGATAAAGGTCGGAACCTGGTTTTGGAAGCAGGAGAAGCAAAGATGTTGCTTGAATTTTTCACACAGATGCAGAGTGCAAATTCCAACTTCTTTTATGCAATTGACATTAGTGAAGATCAACGTCTGAAAAATATGCTCTGGGTTGACGCCAAAAGTAGGCAGGATTATATCAATTTCAATGATGTTGTGTCTTTTGATAATACCTATGTTAGGAACAAGTATAAGATGCCTCTTGCTCTTTTTATTGGTGCGAACCAACACTATCAGTTCATGCTGCTTGGATGTGCTTTGGTGACTGATGACAGTGCAACTACATTTTCTTGGATAATGCAGACATGGTTAAAAGCAATAGGCAGCCAGGCTCCAAAAGTTATTATCACTGATCAAGACGGAGCATTGAAATCCGTTGTTTCAGAGGTCTTTCCATCTTCTTATCATTGCTTTTCTTTGTGGCATACGCTGGGAAAGATTTCTGAAACTTTTAGTCATTTGATTAAACAACATGAAAATTTCATGGCAAAGTTAGAAAAATGCATTTACAGGTCATGGAACCATGTAGAATTTGATAAGAGGTGGCAGAAATTGGTTGATAGGTTTGAACTCAAAGAGAATGAATGGATCCAATCATTGTATGAAGATCGTACTCATTGGGCTCCTACCTACATGAGGGATGTCTTTTTAGCGGGAATGTCTACTGCTCAGCGAGCTGAGAGTGTGAACTGTTTCTTTGACAAATATGTCCATAAGAAGACCACTGTGCAAGAGTTTTTGAAACAGTATGAAATGATTTTACAAGACAGGTATGAAGAGGAAGCAAAGGCTGATTCGGACACATGGAACAGGCAACCAGCCTTGAAGTCTCCATCCCCTTTTGAGAAGCAGCTGTCAGGGGTATATACACATGCAGTATTTAAGAAATTTCAAACTGAGGTTTTGGGTGCAGTTGCTTGTCATCCTAAAAGAGAGAGACAAGATGAGACAACTGTAACTTTTAAAGTACAGGATTTTGAAAAGAATCAGGAGTTCATTGTCACATGGATCGACTCGAAGTCTGAAGTGTCTTGTATGTGCCGTTTGTTTGAATTCAAAGGTTTCTTGTGTAGGCATGCAATGATTGTTCTTCAAATATGTGGCCTTTCCTCTATCCCACCGCAGTATATTTTGAAACGGTGGACAAAAGATGTCAAGAGTAGGTGTTTAATGGGAGAAGCATCTGAACAGGTGCAGTCTAGGGTGCAAAGATACAATGATTTATGTCAACGTGCAATGAGATTGGGTGAAGAAGGATCCTTATCGCAAGAGAGCTACAATTTTGCACTTCGTGCTCTGGAAGATGCTTTCGGGAATTGTGTTTGTGTTAACAACTCTAATAAGAATCTTGTAGATGTTGGCACATCAGCCACTGCTGGTCTTCTCTGCATTGAAGAAGAGAACCAAAGTAGAACTATGAACAAAACAAATAAAAAGAAGAATCCGACCAAGAAAAGAAAGGTCTCTTATGAAAACCTATTGATGTTCTTAAGATCTAGTTGTGTGATCATATTCACTAATGGCCCTCATACTGCATTGCAGGTGAACTTGGAACAAGATGTTATGACTGTCGGGCCACAAGACAGCTTGCAACAAATGGTCCGTCCCTATCTGAAGTCTAGTATAGTTAATAGCTTGTGTAAATATAATCTATTAGTGGATCATTGATTCTATGCACCCACGTGAGCTCTAGGGCATGGACAAGTATTTCTTATATTAGTTAATGAAGCATGATATAGGAAGCTATTAAAAACTGTATGATGCATGTGGCACTAAATCCAAAAAAAAAAATCTTATGACTATTTACACTCAGATTGTTCCATGTTTTATGGTTGGAATTTCTGTAGGACAAACTAGGCTCAAGACCTGTCAGCCTTGATGGCTATTTTGGCCCACAGCAGAGCATGCAAGGAATGGTATGACTTGCTTTGATTAGACCATGTTACTCCCCATTTTGATTTTTGTTGTTGTTTTATTTATTTATTTTATTTATTATTTTGGTGCTAATGTCTTTTCCAGGTACAATTGAACTTAATGGCGCCTACACGTGATAACTACTATGGAAATCAACAGAGCATTCAGGGGCTGGTACATATCATGATTGCGATTATTAGAAATAAGGAAGATGGTCATGCCCATGCTGTAAACAATTGATTGTTAAGTATTCTTATGCCTGCAGGGACAACTAAACTCTATGGCACCAAGTCACGATGGCTATTATGGCACTCAGCCAGGCATGCATGGACTGGTATGTTTTACTTAAAGACTTTTTGTTTCATGGTAAAAAATATTTTACCCGTGGTACATTTCTGATCTCATTCATGCTTTCAGGGTCAGATGGATTTTTTCCGGGCACCAGCAGGTTTCACATATGGCATTCGGGTTTGTTTGTGAGATTATTTGTATTGCAATATTAATGATCAGTATTTATAGGAATATGGATATTCATAAAATGGATGTTATTCTGGATGTCAGGAAGAACCCAATGTAAGACCCGCACAATTGCATGATGATGCATCAAGACATGCATGAGTAGCATCTTGCTGAATATCAAGGTGGTTAGTATTTCAACTTAGGTCTTTAAAATCCATCAAAATCAAAATCAAAGTTCTGTTTTTTTAATATTATTTTCCTGTTTTTTGATTGTTGTCAAATTTATGTGCCAAATGACAGAATTTTACTTCATTTGCAGATGAGGATGGAGAAGTATTTAAGCGTTAAAATTTTCAGTGAATTTATGTTGCATTGAGGATGGTAGGGACGGGCAGAGGGCTGAACCTCTTTGGTGCCTGTAAATGAGGAATTAAATGGGTTTAGTAGTTCTTTGTGTTCAATTTTAGCAGCAGAAACAGCCTTAAGAGGGAGGGTATGAATTTGAGTTAGGATTCTCTCTCTTGTAAAGTTTGTTGTAATATTTGTGATAGGTTCAGCCTTAGTAGAAGCAGTTGAAATCAGATCTAGCAAGGTGTCAACCACAGCTGCTATTGTTAAAAATAATATGATATGTGAGTAAAGAAGAATGCAGGATTTACTTTGATGAGCCTATTGTTCTAATTTTGTAGATTCAGGTTAAGCTGGTAAAAATTTTATTGTTTCTAATTTTCTGGTTTCACTTTGGTTTTTTTTTTTTTTGGTAAGTGGTTTCACTTTGGTTTATTAGTCTTATTATATAATTTGGTTTGAGATGGTAAAAAATTTGCGTTCAATACCCTTTTTTTATATTATTTTTTTTATATCACGGCGTCTCCGAGCTACCCTACCAAAGTTAGGTAATGTTGATGCGTTTTTGAATTGATCACTTCTGTTTTTTATGCCCTTGTGTGGTGTTAAATCTTTATTGCTGGAACATAAATTTCTAAGCATAGGAAAGAAAAGTAGAATGAAAACGTTAATATTTTATATTTTTCAAGTGATGTGGTCAGAAATATGACATGTCGTTTTGGTAATATTTTTAAATAAAATTTTTTAATAAAATATAATTATTCGAATTTTTAAATTTATGGGGGTTAATTGCTTCAATGCTGTTTCACGGTATGTAAATTAGATGAGTTGAAAGGGTGGTTTTATCATCTGTTTTTATTAGGTTAAAAGTCAATAAATGTTTATAAACAATTAATTTTTTTATTTGATTAATTCTTATTCTCGCACTGGTCTTGATTTGTATTAGGACACATCCTGGGGGAATAAAAACTCTTTGTAAATTGGATAATTTTTTAAGGCAAGTACATCGTGCTCTTAGTTATAACGAGAGGAGAAGTAAAAATGATGGGAACAAAACGGTTGCATAAAGCAACGAAAAAAATTAAAGTACCTTCATCTAACTTAAACGAGCAAATAATATTAGAGTGTCGTTATTCACAGTTTATTTTTTTTTCCTTCAATTTGACTAAATTTTTTCTATTTTAGGACAAAAATGTTCAAATGCAAAATGACATTATTGCCCTCCATATTTACTATGCAACCTACACTCTAAAAAATGCTACACAAAATTTCTCCTCTATAGTTCAGTCTCTCTTTTCTTCTACTCCTTCTAATTTTTCTTCTTCTTCTTCAACGTGTTCATTGTTGTTCACCATTGTAGTTCTTTACCTTCATTTTTTTTCTTCTTGCTCACTCTCGGTTCCCTCACTATTTGGTCCTCTCTCTTTGTCACTCTTCATCTTCTGTCGCCTTTATGGAGGAGAAGATGGAGGTGCAAGGTTGCTTTCTCTCAATTGACAAAAAGAGAAGATGAAAATTTAGGTTTTTAAGATATAAATTGGGAATTGGTAATAGAATCAAGTTCTATTAGAAATTTTGAAAAGAGTGACGCTAGAATGGAGATTATTGGAACAGAGATCGTTATTTGGGATGAAAAGTCGCAACAGAAAGTAAAATTTCGATCTATCTATCTTGCCCAAAATTTCAACACCAGTCCACCGAAACTGTTACTCTTTCTCGATATCATTCCACTAAAAATATTAGTATTTTTAACACCATATGTCGAATTAAGTTAGTTATTTTGAAATTAACCACTGAAATATGTGTTATTTTCTGAAGATAATTAGCATATTTTAACAGATACTTGTTAAAATATGTATAATATTTCGATAGTGTGCTATCGAACTATTATGAATTTTTTTAAAAAAAATTCAATAGTCCCCTTCGTAGTTAGCATGTTTTAACGGATACTTATTGAAATTTGTATAATATTTCAATAATATGCTACCGTAATAGTATCATAGAGGAAAGTTTTTTCCTAAAATAATTCTCAATAGATACTTACTGAAATACGTTTGGTATGTCAATAGCACCTTACCGTAATAAGTATATTTTTTTCAATTGGTGTGTGATGAAAATATTATAACTTTTTAGCAACTAACTACCGAAAACATAAACAGAAAGCAAGGAACCCATTTTCTAAATTTTTTTTTTCTATATTTCATACTTTTAGGGTGATATTTCAACGTATGGTAGCTACACAGATCCTCTGAGCTTATACGATTACTTTGGGTACATGAATGACAATCACTTTGTAAAGATACGAGAATGATAATCATTTTGTAAAGGAACGTTTTTGTCTATCGTTTGTTTTTGTTACCAGGTTCTCCAATCCTACCTATAGCTAACAATTGGTTCAAATGCAGGCATGAGAAAGCCAAAGAATGGGATGCATCTTTTCGTGTTTGAATCGAGGAGTTCAAAACTTTATTAGAGATGACGTAGCAACTTGAGAGTCATTTGATATACGTGATATCTATGTTTTTATATTGTGTTGATCTAACATGTTTTGACGTATAAGTTTTGCCCAAGCCCAAGTTTTCCCTAGGCTACTTATCTTAAAAAAAAAAGGTTTACTTGATTTGCAAATGTTTCAACTGTTACGTGTCAAACTTTTAATATAGTTTTGAAGTAATATGCCATGGAATTTGATTTTTTTTTTTTTTTTTTTTGTTACAAAAATTTTATCGATTTTATCGTTTCATCTAATTTTATTGTATCATATTAAAAACAAATTATTTTATTAAAGTATTTTATTAAACTTAATTTATTTTTAGTAAATAATATAATTAAATTAAATTAATTATCTAAATTAAAATGTAATATTTCTTATTTACTTAAATAAATGATATAATAATTATATTTTTTATTCAATTGTTTTTAAATTTAATTAATTTTTAAAAAACTAAATTTTAGGAAAATAAAAAATTAATAATTGTAAACAAATTATAGTTCCAAACGCAGTTTCAAATTTTATTTCAAGAAAATGACAACAGAAAATAAAAAATAAATAACATAAACAAAAAATATAAACCGAAAAATGACAGTATATTTACACCAAAGTATGCCAGCTTCTTTTCAATAGGTACTTGTTGAAAACATCAAACAATTTTGACAATCAATTGCTAAAATAATGTAACAATTAACCACGTAAAACTTTCAACAAATATACGAAAAAACAAAATATTATGTCTTGTATCACCATAGATTCAAAAAAAAAAAAAAATACCTAAAATACATCATGTCCAAAGTTCACCGTGTACAACCACAACATGTTCAAAAAAACATAATATCCTAAGTCCACGACCATAATATATCCAAAAAAAATTGGAACCAGTAGTGCTCCTGGGTATTGCCACTCTTATGCCTTGAACACCAACATTGTGTCATGGAAGCTCGTCTGTGTAGTCAAGGCTAGCAAGTGGATTTAGAGTTAGGAAGTGCTCGTCAATCCATACCTACACCATTACACAAAAATGTCATGTCTACAAAATTAATGGCATACTCTAACTCAAATAGGTGCAATGACATAAAATGTGGTTAACTTAAATGAATAAGTACAATGCGTGCAAGGTTCCGTGTGTCTGTATCAGAATCGTATCTGTGTCTAACATTTCGATGTATCCATATATATAACATCTTAGCGTGTCCATTCATATAAATTTAATATTGTAATCTAACTTATACTCTGCTTCAATGACTGATCATCATTTAAAAATTTAATATCACAAAGTGTACCTCCAACAATGTAATGAATTCACCCATCTGCCTCGTGCTACTCCGACTTTCTTGACCAAGTTTTTGTACAAATTAATAAGCTAAAGCCATAGCACCCTGTGCTTACTGAGCCACCCAATCTAAGTCCTCCAACAGTGCTAGGTAAACACTAGTGGAACGTCCTGGGTTGATCTCCAGCCTAGCCTCAATCACCGCCTCAGCCTCTATAAGGTCAACACATACCTGGATTTACATGGCCAATAATACAAGTTAGTGTCAATCAAATTTATGAATAAATGGTACAACAGGAGAAATAGAAAAAGAAAACTACCAAAGTGTGTTGAAAAGAAGAGAATGAATACAATTCACAACAATCAACCAAAAAAATTGTAACACGTTGACAGAAATATATTGAAAACTATATAAAATTTTCGTAGGAACTTACTAAAAAAGGCAAACAATATCGACAATACTTGCTAAAACAATCAAAAAAAATTTAACAATCACCTGCTGAAACAAAATTTTGATAAATAAATGAAATATTTTAGCAATTGATTACTGAACAGATTAAAAACTTTCAACAAGTATTTGCTGAAATAATCAAATAATTTTAATAATCAGTTGCTGAAAAAATTTAGCAATTAACCATTTAAATTTCTGACACATTCACATCAAAATAAATGAAATATTTTAGCAACTGGTTACTGAAAAAATTAAAATATTTCAACAAACTCTTGCCGTTTTAATATTTTTTCAATGACTATATAACATTTCAACAGCTTTTTTCCAAAACAAGTGCAAAATTTTGACATCTGTCTATTGAAAACATTACATCACTTTGATAGTGGGTTTTCAATTTCTACTTATCCTCATGTATAGTAGTGGGTTCAATCAGATATGTATCTATTGAAAATCAATTATATAATTTCAAAATTTTAAAAACTATGGCACAACGTATGTTTGTATGTATTATCTGATAGAGATATAGACTAAAAGTTATGCTGTATGTTATGTTGGATATTTTAATGAGAATTTCTTTTGAGCAAGTTATGCCATTTATAATATTTGTGCA
>JAVXUM010000037.1:16213722-16240116 GCA_035590655.1 Pouteria glomerata
TTTTAGGCCGTTATATAGCAGTTTTGTTTTGTGGGTCCACCATGTGACTGTTGCGTTAGCTCTGATGCGGTAATGTGTGGTCATGTTATGCTTGCTTTACACTCACTCCCTGGGTCCCCGGACTCGGGGCGTGACAGGATTAATGGCATTAACCAAAGGCTAATTCTATCTATCATGTGAGATAATGTCGGCCACCTTAGCATTCCTAAAAATACCTAAATCATAAATAACATAAGCATCAAGAGAATTATAAATCGCACTACTTGACAACCATGGGTCAAACGGTAGCGAGATATTGTTTCTATCCCCAACCTTATAAGAAGTATAAGACCTAATCAAATTCCTTAATTGCAAAATCCTCCTCCACATCCATGAACAATCCCACAAAACTTTGGCAATAAAAAAACTGGTTTCTGCTCAAAAGATTCACATGAACCTACGAGGCCCAAAGAGATGCAAAAGAAGGATAATAGAATAATCACAAATACTTAGACATGGTAGCTCTATTTCAATCTTTGATCCTCTTAATTTTTTGTTGGTGACCCGGAAGCCCACCGGTTTATTACAGTCCTCAACAGATTGTATAGCCGATGGGTAAACCGAAGCTGACCCAGGCTCTTACACGGCTACACCAAGCAAAACTTGAACCCCCTACCTCTCCGAGTTTACGATTGAGGCGAGCCCCCTGAATCCGCTGGGCTAGACCGTGATCCTCTTAATTCTTGAACCACTTTAGCACTGATAATTAAAAGAGAAACACCTTTCCAAAGAAAAGAACATAACTTGGCCTCAAAGGACTTAATAACTTTTGTAGGTAAAATGAATTGATAACACTAATAAGATTGCACGCTAAACAGTGAACTAACTAAAGGCAACGCGCGAAAAAGAGAAATTTGTTAGTCCACATCTTCAACATCTTCAAAATCCTATTCTCTAAAGTAATACAATCAATAGCTCAGTGCTTAGAAGAAAGCAAAGTAACCCCTAAATACTTCATTGCCAAAGTTCCCCATTTACGAATGAAACAATAAGACTTTTAACCTCCGCATTCACACAAAAGACAAATATATCACTCTTTGCAAGATTAGGAATCAACCCAGAAAAAATAGAAAGTTTCAAGGACACTTTCAACCACCGAAACCAAATCAATCTCCCCATGATAAAAAGTATCAAATAATTCACAAAATAATGGTGAACAAGAGCAATGTTTGTAACCTCCTATGAAATTGAAAAAAAATTGAAAATTCTTTGGTGAAATAACTTTACTCCAATTATACAAGGAAGAAACTGCCATTTAATAGAATCATAGGCCTTTATTAGGTCAACCTTAAAAGCACAACTACGAGGACCTTTATCTCTATGGTAACCATGTAATAATTCTTGAGCAAGTAAAGTATTGTCACTAATATAATGCTACACAACAAAAGTAGTGTTATGGACTAAGTTAAGGGAAATATTATGGAAAGTTATCAGCAACAAATATGGAATGGAATAATGAAGATATTATGGGAAGTTAGTAATAGCAGTTATGGGAATAATTTGCTAAGTTATGATCAAGGGAAGAAGATTATATAGGCGTATATTCAGTTGAAAATTAATTGTTTTTAATAAAGGCTCCTACAATTACATGGAAGCATTTCCTTTATCTTTCGTCTTTTCCTTTTGTAAGCTAACAACTAGTCTTTAAACTTGTACGCCAATTGGCTATTTAAAGCTTAGTATGCATGAATAAAAACTATGTAAGAATTTCAATCTTAACTCTTGTTGAATTAAGGAAGCTTAGAGCACCTCGAATTGCTTTATCTTTCAAAATACATAAGCCTAGGAAACTTGATTCTTGGGCTTTCTTGGTAAATAAACCTATCACATGTTCTATCTCAAAGCAATACAAAACCTTGGTATCAGAGCCAACCATGTCCGACCACCACTTGGAACAAATGGAAGAGGAGATTGGAATACTGTTCGTAAGTCAACAATCCTTACAACGAGATATAAACGCTAGTAAAGAACTTATTCGAAAGCACATAGAGGAGATAATAATGATGCTGTCAAATCTAATAGAGACAATGTCTTTCTAAGCAGGAGGAGGATATGGGGGAGGATCAATTTCTTCTTCTCACTACAAGGGGAAGGGCACTGTGAATAGTGGCATCTCTACCATGCTAAAGGTGACCAAATTAGACTTTCCTCGTTATGATGGGATAGAAGAGCCAACAAGTTGGATATGTCAAGCATAGCAATTTTTTTACTTCTAACAAAATGTGGAGTATGAAAAATTACCTATGGCAGGATATCACTTGGATGGAGATGTTCAACTTTGGCATCATAGTTTCAAAATAAGATAATAAGAAGTGGATTGGGTCAGCTTTAAACACGAACTGCATTTGCATTACGGTCCATCAAAATACAGTAATTTTTTTGGTGACCTTACCAAACTTAGGCAAACTAGTAGTGTTCAAGCCTATCAAATGGAGTTTAACAAACTATTACATCGGGCAGGGGGGTTAACAAAAACACAACAAGTTGGTTGTTTTGTGAATGGGTTGAAGGAAGGCTTGTGCGTAGATGTACAAGCTTGCAACCCTATTTCTTTATCTACTGCTATTGGGCTTGCGAGGCTTTACAAGTCAAGCCTTCTTGATCAATAAAAAAGTGACTATGTGGTGTTAAGACAATCCCCATGATAGCCCAACACCCTCTCTTACCCTCAGCTTCATTAACATGGGTCTATAACCTTATTATAAAAAGGTTAAGTTTGGTGGGGTTACAAAACTGTGGAGCACATGGACTTTGTTTTAATTGAATTGTCTCCAAGACACCATTGTAAGAAGTTATTCTTCATCAAAGGAATTTTTCCTTCTTAGGAAGAGTCAAAGAAAGGCATTGAAATAAAAGAGGAAACCAAAGAGGAAATTGCAGAGGTTAGCTTTCATGCTATGTCTGGAGCATCCTTTCGGAGACCATACATTTATTTGGAAAAATTGAGACAACTATGATCACTATCTTCGTGGATTCAGGAGGACGTATAATTTTTTAAATTTTGAAATGGCTAAAGATTAGGAATCAATCCCACTAAACAAGGAGAATTATCAGTACAGTGGCAAATGGGAGCAAAATAAGGAGTGATGACATAGTGAAGGCACCCCAATCTCGGTCTAAAAAATTAAATTTCAAGTGAAACTTTTTCTTCTACAAGTGGAAGAGTGTTATGTCGTTTTTGGCAGCCAATGGTTCAAAACGTTGGGTCCTATTATTTGGGATTTTAACGAGTTATAAATGAGATTTTTGTGGAATGGCAAACCAGTAGAATTACAAGGGAATAAAGGGCCATGTTATAAAATTATTGATGGTCAAATATGTGAGGACCAATTAAGGAATAGGAGGTTGAGATTCTTATTCACTGGCATAATTTATTTTCTTCAAATGCTACATCAGAAAATCTTGCGGAATTTAAGGCTCTTTTTTCCTTATTTCCATGAGATCAAGGATAATATTGAGGAGGAATGAGTTATTATGGACCAAACTAAGGGAAATATTATGGAAAGTTTATATCAGCAAATATGGAATGGAACAATGAAGATATGAGAAGTTATTAGCAGTAGTTATGCGAATAATTTGCTAAGTTATGAACAACGAAAGAAGATTATATAGGAGTATATTCTAGTGAGAATTAATTACTTTCAATAAATGCTCCTACAATTACATGGGAGTATTTTCTTTATTTTTTTGTTTTTTCTTTTCATAAGCCAATAGTTAGTCTTCAAACTTGTACACCAATTGACTATTTAAAGCTTAGCATGCATGAATATAAACTATGCAATAATTTCAATCTCAATTCTTGTTAAATTAAGGAGGCTTAGAGCACCTCGAATTGCTCTATCTTTCAAAATGGGTAAACCTAAGAAGCTTGATCCTTAGGCTTTCCCGGTAAACAACTCTATCACACATTCTGTCTCAAAGCAACATAATAAGTAGCCTGTGATTTATCAATAATAAGAAACAAAACTCTTCACCTTTTTCACCAAATTCTTTGTAATACATTTGTACATAGTATTACATATGCAATAAGCCGATAGTCTCAAACTATAAAAGGATTAGGAATCATAGGTTCAAGAGCTATGATGATAGCATTAGCCTAAGCAACATACCAAAACAAAACATTCACCTACAACCTTCACAATATTCGTGCCAACAATATGCTAGGTTCTCTAGAAGAAAAGGCATAAAATCCATCAGGACTCGATACTTTATTTGGATGTAAACTAAAGAAAACAACTTTAATCTCTACCTCAAACACTAGAGCCTTCAACATTCAAATAAAAGAACCATCAAGTAAAGGACTTGTATACTGCTAAAGACTAGGCATACCCGGGTAAACCAAAGATGACTCCAAACTCAACAAATTTTGATAAAAATTCACCACTTCCTCCTTAACCTTCTTTAGATCATGAAATATAGCACTATCCTCTCTCTGAAGACAAACTAGCTTATTAACATTATCCTGCTCTTAATAGAATTAAAGAAAAATGAACAATTTTGATCCTCTCTCTTGAAACCATTAAATTATGCTCTTCTATTTAGCATAGCTTTTCTCACATCATGAAACATCATGTAATCTTGCCATATAATCAACCTTTTTTGCCACCATATCATCATTAGGACTAATATGCTCCTAATAAGAAGATAATTCCTCAAGAATTTAGCGAAAAGAAAAATTCAACTTAAATCTTTTTTTCACACTAAGAGCTTTCAAAGGTTTCTTTATCTCTTTAAGGTTCCTGTAAACTTGTTACATCAGATAACTATCAACCTTTATCTTCCCATGGAGACCAAACTATTTAATTCCTGACTCAAGCGAGATGTGCGTAAGAGACATCGTACATCCCCTGGTTTACCTACATGGCTACGCAATTTGTTAAGAGATGCAACAAACTAATGAGAGTTCCAGATTACCAAAAAAAAAAAAAAAACAATCCTTATATCAAAACAACATGAGAATGATTAGGTATACCATAAGGATGAAAATCGTACTACTAATGTATTGGCAAGTTACTTTTGGAGTGAAGAGAATAACTTCTAAATGACATCGTAGTGAATATTTTAACCATCAATTTTCATGGAGGATGAAATGAGTAGTGATAAGGTAAATGAGAAACAATGAAGAAATTCATTTTTTTTTTTTTTTAAATTACATTATAAAGTTTTGCAAGAGTAAGTTATTTTTTTTTTTTTTTTTGTTCAAAAAGCCACTCATACATTAGTATTAATAGCAAATTAAATTTCTTTATCTGATGATAGTTAGACAATTATCTTTTTAATTTTTTTTTTTGGTTTATACTACTTAGATGTTGATATATCTCTCCTTGGGTCCACTTATAAGAATGAGGGAATAAAGTAGAGATGATTGCTACATCTATCATCCAAAAATACTTTCAATGATTATTGTTGCAATTTTTATGTTGTACTTCTCATGTGCATGATTGTTGCTCCTAGTAATGTAATTACTCTAATTTTTGAATTGGTATAAAATACGGCCATCTAGGTAAAAGACCATGACCTATGCTGATAAAAACTTCATTTCAAAATATTCATGACCATATTTCATGAGTTTTAGATCGGTTAAAATGTCAAATTTTAGTAGAAATAATATTTGATAAAAATGATGACTACGTCCTTGGCAAAAGAACAGGAATCTATTGTAAGTCCAAATCAAACCAGACACCATAAAATTGCATAGAGATGCTCATAGTATCACAATATGGATATTTACATTGAGAAAACGGACTACCCATCTCAAATTAAAACGTCATGGGAATTCACAGAGACCTTAAGTACATCTAAAAGAAAAAGAAAAATGGTCCGGGATAGTCAATTAGCCCTTAGGAAGATCATTCGGGGTTCATAGGCCCAAAATAGCTCTTATAAACAAAATTAAAGTGTTTCAAACCTCACTGGGGCCGTTATTTCATCTCGGAATGTCTTGAAAATTCATAGATATGTCAAAAAGCATTTACTAATGTAGCCATCCAATTAGAATAGCTCAAATTAGTTTATCAAGTATGCCTCAAAATATATGCCCAAAATTACCCGTATTACACATATGTGGAAAGAAAATCTCAAAAGCCAATTGGGTTTCATCATTGAATTTCTTATGACTAAAAAAGGGAACTCAGATCATTCAATATGTGTCTACAAGGGTTAATTGAAAAAATCAAGAGGGCCCATAACCATCTTAGCTTATTTCTATGTAGTATTTTTAAATGGTCAAACCTTGGCAATAAAAATTCAAACTTTAACTTAATTTTAACCAAGTCAACCCTAATAAACTATAATATTTTACTGGCATGATCAATGCACAAGGATAAAAAATACCTCCGTATGTAGTCACCACGTCAACCGAACTTGCTCGAAAGAGCTTGAAAAATAAAAGAATGTTAGAGAAAATAGCCAAAGAAAGTCCTTGGCTAAGGATTCTCCGATTGTGAGGTCAAAAAGATTCAAGAGAATAATTGTTCAAATCCAAGTGTTCAATTGACAATAATGAGTATACCTAATTTTATGTGCTAAGTGATATATTTATAATACCAAAAATGAATAAATAAATGTAAGAATAATCAAAATTATAGTGATATTATAATCCCTATATGTATATGCATATATGACAGTTTACTTTACATTTAATACCCATCACTCAACATTCAATATACGTGATGGGTATTAGAGTTGCAGGTGTTATGTGACGATGGGGAATGCCAAAATGTGACTTTTTGTCTACCACTTGTAAAATGATGAACTAACTCAATTAATAAAAATGTAATAAATGAACTGAATTTATTATAAGACAGCATTTATGATTAGAATTAAATTAGCATTTATACCTTTGGTGATAAGACCCAATTGATGTGGCTAAGGTCCAAAAGAACCTAATGCCGAGTATCTCCTTGCCTGGCACATATATGCTCGGGGATTATGCCATATGTCTTGGATATTTTTTGTACCAACATTATGCTTCCACTTTGGGTAGGATAACCTGTTACCCAAGCAGAGTAGAGAAGATACGTACATCCTTTATCTGTAAAAATCTATTCAAATCCCTTATCATTAGCTTGCTTTTGACACATCTCTTTGTAATTGGTTGTCTACTTGCTACATATATGATGTATGAGACGCCCTTTCAACTTTTAGTGCGTGCTATATTAATGACTACACAAAAACCCTAATTATTCCTGTTGTTTGTCCTTTCTGTGTCAATTCAAATGCAGCGGCATTAAATGAATTTTGTCGCCTATTTGCTTTTTGGCCTCCTTCATAAGCATATGTATGTGTGTATATATGTGTATGCATCTAGTATTCACAAAGAGTGTTAATCCAATGTGTAGAGTACAGCTTACATACAGAAAACTAGATCGTCAGTTCTTTTGGAATACAAGTCCATTGTCCATAATTTTAAATGGAACTGGACCCACCATTAGTAGAACTGTAGCGTACATTTTTAGTAGGTTTATATTGATTACATGAAATGATTTAGTTCCAACTATTTATGTTGGTACACTTTGTATGTATTAAACTAGACCCAGTTGAGGTAATTATTTTATATTGACTTTATAAAATAATTTATACCTTATGCTTATTATGATTACTTACGCTCTTAATTCAAATTTTATTTTTAAAAATGTATAGATGGTGATTGTTGCTTTAATTACATAAATAGTGAGATTCTATACGAGTCAATAAACAGAGTGGTTGGGTAATGACATTGAATATATGGCGAATATTAATAGTTAAAAGAATCTACGTCCTGATAAATTAGATTGCTGATATTCCCTTAAGGAAGCTTATAAGTTTTAACTGTATCAAATCTTGCAAATAGAAAGGTCTCAAAACAAGAGACCAATTAAATTAAATTGTCAGTAATTAAATTTAATTGGTGAATATCTGTAATCTTAACATGGGGAGACAATAAGTATTTTTTTTTTGGTAAGTGAGACAATAAGTATTTAATATTAAGGCTCGAAAATATAATTTCGAATATGATTAGGAGTGCAATAATAATTCTTTAGTGGAATAAGTTATAATTTACATAATTAAATTTTAATTTGGGTGCGATTAGGAGCTTTAAATACGTAGAAAGCCTTTTCCATATTTACCTATTGGTCCCTACTGCAACTTTATAAACATTCTCAATTGGCAGCCAGACTGAACGTTTTCTGAGAAGAAAAATAAGAAACCCTAGAAACTGTTAGAGATTTAACCATCTTATGAGAGAGACAGAAAGTATTTTTGTAGAATACGGTAGAAGATTGAAGGTTAAGATGGAGGAGTCAAGTCAAAGTCTTCAAAAGTTCATATTTTGGATATGTAGATATTAAACCAAAGAAATCTCGAAAGTACAATCTCATTCTCGTAGATTAGATCAATAAAGTTTTTTTTTCATATTATTAATTTACACTACAATCGAGATCTTGGGGTTTTACGTGTTCCCCATCAGTCTTACCATTTTTACTTTTTACAAAGCTTTGAATTCTCAGAACCCCTTGATTCATTTTTGCGATTTTAATCTCCTTACAGTGAATCCTTACTAGAGTTAGAAGTCTTCTCTTGTGAGCATTAGAAATTTCTCAAAATTTTGGTTCATCTCCTTCTTTTTTCTTTCTATTTGGGCAAAAATAGGTATACTTTCTAACGAGTTAAGATAGAGGAAACGTAATCGTGCTCAAGCAGAGATATAATATCTCTACAAACATTGGTATCAGGCTCTCCCGAGACTGGGAAACATGAGCCCACTGAGCTCCCAATAGTGGCCATCACAGAGGGTGGCTTTAGGTTTCTAGTCAACCCCTTCCTCTGTTAGGTTATACAAATGCTTACTTTTGCCCCAAGGAGGGTTTCTTATAACTTCTATAGGATAGTGAATAGGGCATACGAGATCAACCAACGGTGTAGATTCAATATTACCATTTGGGATTTGTTATACTGTTACAACACTCATAAGGTTAGGATGGATGAGCATAGATGATACTTAAAGTCCCAACCTGAAAAGGCTTTGGTGCATATGCTCCCGAACAACATCAAGGGCTTTTAAGAGGACATTTATGTTATCTCGAGTAGTTAGATGCATAGTCCCGACGATGATCTCACTTTTTAGATTCCTATGGTTGGCATGGGCCCAGGTTGGCTTGGTTTCAATGTTTATTTTCCATTTAACTTGTTACTTGTGAATAACTTTTTCATAATTTTGCTCTTTATTTACGACACAATTACAAGAAAATCTTGGGCTACAGGTATCCAAGCTGACCAAAATCACTTACAAAACATTTTGGTTTTTTGGGTGGACTAAACATATATCCATTTGTAATGTCGGCACCCATCCTCTTTAATTACGAGTCGAGCTACCGATCATTCATCTCTATTCTGGAATGCTTTTCCATTGAGGAACCCACTTATAACTTTTCAAGTAATTCAAGTGGACATTCGAGCAAAAACAAAAATAATACCAACTAAAGCATCCTAACTGGCGTCCACTTCTACCATTTATTATTCATCTAGTGCATCCAAAACACCAGACTGATCATTTTTCTCCTATATTCAGTAGCCTAGAATCCATCATTCGTGAATTACTTGAGGTAAAAGAAGAAGAAGTAGTCATCTCAACTCCTATTGACATCGTTGAGCAAGACATGGCTCCAAAATCAAGCTTCAAGAAATATGCTGAAAGGGCCTACTATAAGAAAAAAGTTGAATTGGCAAAGAAGGCCAAAGAAAAATAAAAAGATTTGAAGAAGCAGAGCTTCGAAGTTGTTATCATAAACTTTTTTAGCAAGCCGAATAAATAACCCTAAGCAGGCAAAAATGAAGAACTCAAATAAAAGAAAAAGTAAAAATCAGGCCCATCTGTGCAAATTCCTTCTTCAAAGTTTCTTCTTACTTTCAAAGTACTTCATTTCACTCTTCTTGTACCTTATCTTGTTATCCGAGCACCTCCTTCAATAGGTTAGAGCTCCTCATCTCAAATTGGTGAGAGAGTTGAGCCTGATCCCATCAAGTCATTTCTCCCAGGAACTGCATCCAGGATACCCCAATTTTCACTCTTAAAATCCTCATCCCAAGTTTGGAACACCCTAAGGGCCAGAGTATAACAATTTTAGACTCTATTTCTGTGGGGCATAAATTTACATTGGCCTATGCCAAGGGAATCGTTTCCCTAGCTGATTAACAGAAAATCAGGAGAACTTTTCATGAAGATTTTCTCAACAATCATCTAAAGCAGGCAGTCATGGTAAATATCTTAATCTACAGATATTTTTCTTTTTCTTACTTTCAAGTTTATATGATCATCTTTATTATCTTCATTACAGAACTTCTTTTATGCTCTTGAGGCTATGACAAGAATCAAAGATATGCAAGGCAAAATCAAGAATGATGAAGTTGAACTCGAAGTAGGAAAAAAGAAAATTTCTAATCTTCGCGAAGATGAAAATGAAATAAAAAAGCAACTTAAGCTCATCAAGTTAGAGAAAGTCACTGCCGGGCAGACTCTCGAGTCTTGTCATACCAAAGTTAACATTTTGGAGAAGTTGCCTGCTGCGAAGGATGAAAAGGTGTTACCAAAGAATGGAATTTTAGCTATTAGAGATTTTGAGTTATCTCTATTAAGAGCCAAGCTTACTAAGATGGCAAAAAAGGTTGCCAGAGTTAAGTTAGAGCAAGCCAATCTATAGGACGATTATACTAAACTGAGGATCGAGTTTCAAGGCAGGAATGAAATGTTGTAGCAACAAGATAAGGCTTATAAAACCTTAGAGGAAAATATAGTTAAGGATCTCCAAGAGTAGTATTTAGACTTCATTACACAGTTCACGAAAAGTGAGAAATGAACACCTAGATTCAAACAAAACTAAAATAAGTGAGTTTCCTCTTCTTTTTTTTTTTTTCCTTTTTTCTCTAATCAAAATTGAAATTTAGTGCAATCCTTTCTACTGTGGCCCTTTGTTTAAAAAAAAAAATAATAACACTTGACCTCATTCTTTATGATAACATTGGGACCTAACACATTTTTACTCTGACCATTACGTTTACCCTACTTGTTATTTTTCTGATGCTTATGAGAAGTATTGCTCTTTGGTTCCCAATAGTTCCCAAGAAATATGGGAAGGCTAACATAGGAAACTATGTTGGCTTGGTGACATTGAGGTCAAAGACCGTTAAATAAAATTCAACGGTGAAGATGTATTCATAATTTTTAATCCAAAAAAAACATTAATGCATTTGAACTATTAGAACAGAATTGCTCTTCCCCTTACTAGGTTTGGATTGAGAAACAGATAAGATAGTAATAGACCTCTCTCTCTCAAGTTTTCTTCCCCTAAAACACATTTGGCAATAAGGTCATTCACACTCCATGACTCATCTTAAGGGTTATAGGCAATTTTTATCTAGCTAAAGTCTAATGGAAGAAAGTTAAGGACATGATGTATAATAAAATCAATAGAAATTGTGACATTAAGATTCTTGAGTTTGGAATTAATAAAGACTAGTTTGAGGACATACTCTCTTACCCCACTTACACTATCATATTTTAAGGTGGTAAGGTCATTTGTTAGGGTCCTAGTCTTAGCCTTGTTGAATACTTTACATCTCTATTTCACAGCATCAAAAGGTTCTTTTGTATTGTTGGTCTCAGGAAAACCACTCAAAAGATGCTCTGAAATAGATCTCTTAATCACTACACGACTTAGGCGATTATATTTTTCCTATTTTGCATACAACTCTTTTTCAGATATCGTGTTAGTGGTAGTAAGAGTAATAGGATCAAGCTCTCTCAAAGCCAGATTTATTTTAACAACTGTTAAAGCAAACTCAATATCTTGCTTCTACTTTTTATGGTTGAAGCCATTAAGCAAGACAACAGTAGTATTATTAGTATTATTAACTGCAAAAAACTAAATAAAATAATAAAATAAAAAATTACAATTGGAGGTAATATACAATAAAAAAATGCTTTAAACTTAATAAAACATAAATCATAAGGGATAACTCGGGGCATTAATATCGTCTCTAATTTAAACAGAGAGTGCAGCATGCTATAAGGTTTCCATGAGAAACTACCAATGAGAATGCCCAGGTTAGAAAAGTTAATCCCGTTTAGGCAGACTAGCTCTTCTAACCTGAATGTTCTCTGATAAGTCACTAAGTATCAATCGCTCCATTAATACATACAACAATCCCCTTGGGTAAGTTATTATATGTAATAATACAACAGCTCTTGCCATGTGTACATATGCAAGAATATCAGAAATCAACAGGCATACCCCTTTAGGCAGTAACGCTAGTATTAACTAACAACACCAGCATCAACAAAGCATCTAGAATTAAGAATCAATGGTTAATTCAGTCCAAAAGTCAAGAATGGCCTCTACTAACGTACTCGAAGGCTGGTATCAACTGGAATGCCCAAATCATGCCAGAAACATACAAGAAGATACAAAATATTCCAAGACATATTAGAGAACATAAAACATGGCTCAGAATAGCTAAATCACTTCTTTAAAGGTCATCCGAGCCCCACTAACTCAAAATAGCTCCTATTAAGGAAAAGAAAGCTACTAGCGCACCAAACACAATTTGAGCATCCTGATGAAGTAAGAATGCCTTCAAATTATACAAGAATGTCAAGGGTAAGATTCTTGATGTAATAGGAGATCTAGATCTGGCCAAGTCAAACCTTTGAAGGTCCATCTGCAACCCAAATTAGAAAATTCGTTAATATTTTGACCTAATTGAATCAAAAAGTGCCCGAGAGGTCTTTGGAGTTTCCAAAAACTATCCAAAAGATATTAAAACGACCCGAACCAATTAAGGCAAAACTTGAACCTAGCTGAACATAGCCTAAGCCAAAGGCTCAGGCCTAATGGCCCTATTTTTCTTCTTACTCATCAAATAGCTTACCACCAAGATTTATGGCAAGCTACTTTGCCAACCTGGGTATGCAGAACTTATTGTCTAACCTGTTTTGCAATCATGCTTACCTAGGGCTCCAAGAAAACATGTTTGCTTGACTCAACGGATAGAAAAAAAAGCTAAGTAGTCTTGGCAAAGAGATTTGCCTATTTAACTGGGCAAACATGTCTGCCCAAGGATACAAGCAATTATTTTTCCTGTATGGCTTGGCAAAAGCCTTATTCGATTCACAAAATCTATAAATAGGGGCCTCCACCTTCTCATGTTTAATTCATTCAACACTCAGCACTCAAGAGCTCCTAAAGAGAGGCTAATTGTAGACTTTTTCTCTCTAAAAAAAGCCTGTGTTGATATAATTTTCTCTTTCTAAAAATTTTTTATTTTTAATTCAATGTATTTGTGTAATTAGAATATAATAATTTTAATTGTACAAATAAAAATGCTTTGTCAAAGAAAGGTATCCAGATCATAACTCAAATCTGAGTTGAGCCCGATGTATGATATTAACTGGACATACTTGAAACAATTTTACAAAGTTCCAAATATTTTATATATGAAATGCCCACATTATACTATCATACCATACCATGTCATGACATTATTTTATCATGCCATCATTCTATCATGCCATACCATGTCATAATACTATGTCTATCACGTCATGTCATGTCATAACATCACATTACCATGCTAGGTCATGCCAAACGTCATTCCCACTATGTCTTGTCATCCTTACCATGTTATGCCATATTATTGTCATCTTATACCATGCTAACATATCATATTTCCATATTATACCATGTTATACCATGCCATGACCATGCTATACCATGCCAATATGTCATATTATCATGTTATTCCATGCTACCATGTTTAATCACCATATGACATCATGATATAACATGCTAGGACATCATTTACCATGCTAGCACGTACTTTGACATGCCATGCTCCTTGTTTTGATACACTGGCACAGGCCTTGATATGTTAGGACATATCTAGGCATGCAAACATATATCCACCAGGGTTGACACAGACTTAGAAATCAAATTCTTATCAATATAGAGCATCCACTTGAGTGAGGAAGGCTCTAGAGGCTGAGAATGACTTAGGATTGGTTAAGCTGATGATTTATAGGGTCATATATTCCCTTAGATATATCTTACATGCATTCTTCAAACTGTCATTATATTTAACATGCCCATAACATACCTAATCACATCAATTGTATTACTGACATCACACTAGTCTTCCAGGCACATAGACTTGATCATCACCATTAGGAGTTAAGTTCTACATCAAAGCCAAACTCCTTTCCTAAATGATACTCACTCACTCGTTCAAGGCGCACCTTGGAAATTGAGCTCCTCATAAGAGTGAAATGCATTCCTCCAGTTACGTACTAAGCGCTGACTGTTCCTTCCTCATTTGGAATAAGGCTCATTTCCCAGTTACTATTACTATAAGAAAATTTGCTTTCTGCGACAACAATAGTCATCACTAAAAATATGATTTTTGTCACATAAAACTTTTAGTGACAACATCAATGATGACTGAACGTTATCGCTTATAGTCCCATTGCTAAAACCTAATGTGACAACAATTTGTTGTTGTCACTAAACATAACTTTCAGTGACAAGCACATGCCGTCACAAAAGGATCATTTTTTGTTATGACTAAACCCGTCACTAATTCGTATATTTAGTGACATAAAAACTTATCACAAAATCCTATAAAGTTATCACTATAGAATTCTTTTATTTTTAAAAATTAAAAGTATTATTCTTGTAGTGTATTATCACTAAAAATGTGTAATAGTTACTACTGATTGCATTATCACAAAAATCATTAGTAGTGTTATTTTTTTAAATTAGGATTACTTTTTTTTTTTGGTAATTGGGAAAATTGGGCAAGTTAGGGGTTTCTGTGGCTGATTTAGGGACTTGGGCAAGGGAATTAGGATTTAAATTAGAATTAGGGATTTCAGTGGTGTTTTGGTAATTATCCAAGCTAGGGTTTTCAAGATGAGAGTTTATACATATAACACCAACTAGGTAAGGGGTGGCGGCTAGTGTGGGGCCGGTGGTAGCCAGAAATTGGTTGTCGGCGCTGGCAAATAAAGAATCACTGGCGGCTAAATTAAGAATGGCTGATTAGGGTGGATTTTTGGAGAGGTTTGGTTATTTCTTAACCATGGCAGCCATGGGAGTTGGAAAAGAATCAGATTGGGCATTCAAATCAGGATGCACATTGCTATAAAAAAGAACACACAGCAGCTTGAGTTACCATGGGTTGGTTAGATGTTTTAAGGGGTTGAGGATTCCGGCACTGAGAGTTATGACCCAGTGCAATTAAAGCTTTGATTTGCACTTGGAAACCAGCCAAAACTTGAGAAATCTGAGCAAGATTAAGAGATGAAGGGCCAGCCGTTGAACCAAGCATAGAATATATGTTTGTGGTTGGAAGATAGCCAAAAAATCGAGCTTCACCATGAGTAGAATCTAAACTGACTAGAATCCCACTAAAATCATCTGGTGGAGGATCTCCAATGCCTCTGCAATCAGCCATGGGGGGAATGGCAGCCATAAAAATGACCAACCATGGCCAAAGTGGCCAAAAAAGATAAACCGATAGCAATGGAGGCTATGAAGCTTGATTGGTCATGGGATTCAGGTGTTTCTAAAACAGGAATTAGAAGTTCAAGGAAGCCACAAACCAAAGTCGAAAAGGAAAAAAGAGAGTTTATTTTTGTTTTTAAATTTTAATTTATTAAATTAATTAATTTTTTAATAATTATTTCATAATATTTTATTTTTTGTGACAATAAATAAAATTCGTTACAATAAAAAAAGTTTTAATTGTGCCGAAACAATAAATTTTTTGCACCAAGTTTTTTATATCTTTAGTAACGAGATTTAGTAATAATAAAATACTTTTGTTACCGAATATTGATGTTTTAGTGATAATAAAATACTTTTGTCACTGAATATTAATGGTTCAGTGACGACGCATATTATTTGTCACCAAAAAAATAAAAATAAAATTAAAACATGTTTTTAGTGACAACAAAAAAATATTGTCACTAAATCCCATATATTTGTGACAATATTTTTAATTGTTACAAAAAGCTCGTCACTTTAGCCCACTTTTCTTGTAGTGTATTTTCCAGTTATGCTCTAGGTGCTAATTGTCCTATCTCTTTGGAGCAAGGATCCTTTCCCAGCTAAGCATGAGGTCCTAGCTATCTTTTATCATCTAGAGTGAAGCTCTCTTCCCAAGTTACGCGAGAGGCGCTACCTTTCATTTTAGTCTTAGAGCTAAGATCTCACAAATAAAGACAATTACTCCTAATATATACCTAGAGTTTGTCTATTTCTTTTCCTCACCTATCTTAGGAGTGAGGCTCCTTCATACTAATTTTGTATACAGCATTGACCCCATCAGTTACCCTTACATATGCTTAACTAACCCTAGCTGATGATGAGACAAACTATGCCTAAGGCTAATTAGTTTGCCATCCATGGTATTTTGATCACACTTGCATCAATACATATATACATTTGCATATCACTCCACACGAGCCGTAATTTAGATCCAGAGCTACATTGACTTGATCCCTTCACATGGTATATAGGTAGCTTGAGCAGACAGCTTGAGTGTAGTCCCCATGGTCCTTATAGAACATCTGTGTGAGGTGTTAATTTAGACTTAGAGCGAGGCTCTTACATCTGCATATTAATTCCCATCACATCAACATATAGTTCATGCTTTTGAAGTATCATTGACCTAATCCCTTTGTAAGATACGTAGGCAGCTCGAGCAAATAGCCTGAGTTCAGTCACATTGGTCTTCATAGACCACATTTCAATACACACTTCATTATCAGCATGCGCACACACACTCATGCATAGGTAGAAATCTCACTATACTCGCACACATGATCTAGGCTCGGCCACATTGCATTCTATATATCACTTACATTTTTTGTTATATACATTGATCATTATAAAACTGGAGTATTATATTGTGCGATCATGACTGCAAAGAATGAAAAAAAACTCTAGATATCCCCAGGTATCTGGGTCTACATAGCCGAACCCCTAAACCATTTATCTTTGATTGTACAAACTAGTTAAGAGTCATTAAAAATGGCTATTTGCCACATCTTTCAAAAACATAAACAAAACATTTTCAAAACTCAGGTTTCTCAACATGCTCATTTTGAAAGTGTCAAGTGCGACTCCTAATCTCTGTAATCAAGGTTCTATTTCAAAATAAAACCATATTTTTTGACATTTGGCCAATCTCGAACGTACCATATCGTAATAAAGACTCACTATCCGCTTTTGTTGGCCCAACGTGCAAATCCAGTTGCAATAGTAAGGAAAATATATAAATAAGCATTTTTAAAGCCATTAAGTAGCTCAATTAGGAGAATTTAATATTATATAATTAAAATCGATAAAAGTGCACATCACTATTAGATTTAGAACATCAAAAATAGGTTACTAATAAAAGTTCACTAAAAAATACTGCATAATTTTCAAGAAAATTAGAAAAACAAATATAAAATTAGATCAAATAAATATTAAATATGCTCCAAAATTTTCAAGAAAATTAGTATGAGAAAAAGTCCCTACGTGCACTTTCGTGACTAGGCTGTGAGTGGGTGGTGTTGGGGTAATTCATTTATCTCCTACCTCTAACCAGGTCTATCTGCTCAGTTTGGTTGTAAAATCGACCCAACTAGTGGATTGTTTCAAATTTGGCCAATTTTGGATGTTTAGATGCAATTAGATTATACAAACAAGATAAATAAACATTAAGAAGCAAGTTTATATTGATTTTAAACTAAAAATTTCAAGAAATCAAAGCTTTTGAAAAAGCCTTAGATTCGGCCATGGTGGGTTTGTTACAAAACCTAAACTTTGATGCATGAAACTTACATGGTTGACTTTGGAATCATCACAAGAGCATAAATATATGGTTTGCTTAAATTTTCATGCATAAAATAATAGGTATTTTCACTCATCTTTTCATGAATCTAGATCATTGTTTAGGGCAAATTTTGAACATACTTTTCTCCTACCACAGTTCGAGTTAGAGGGGCTTTACATAACTTTAATTTGCCTTAGATTTGTCACGAATAATCCTTAGGTTGCAAAGGCAACCTTGGCATTGCCTATACTTACTTGGGCATGGCTCAAAGTTGTTGGGATGGCCAAAGGGTTGAAGTTTTGAGTGGTCACCACCTATTTGATGAAATGCCAAAGAGAGTATTCTAGCTTATTTGTGTCCATTCTCTATTTTCCTTGGCTTGTAAGTCTTCCACTTTTTCGCCATTACTTTTTGGAACCTGTCAGTGGCTTATCTTTTCCATTACCATAACCTATGTTAGAGTCACAAAAGCTCAAAATTACCAAAAATAATATAAAAGGTTATAATTAAACTAATCAATTAGTATGAAATGCATATGAAACTAGCGACTTTATGCACTTTTGGTGGGCAACAGTACACACTAATAACATGACATTCACTCTATTGCTTAGACTTAAGAAGCAGATACCACTATGGGATGGTATGCCTTAAGTTGGATCTTGTGGCCACAGGTCCACTTGACAAATTACTTAAATCCCATATTTGTGTTTTGGTTAGGTTATGGTTACTATGGACTATTGGGAAGCTCTGGGAGTAAGGTGGTGATATATGTAACTTATATATTTTTAAGTGTTCAATTTGGTTGTATATGCTAGGTTATGCCTTGGATATTTGTTATTTTGGGGCACTCTTGCCTAGTACGTGGCTAAGGCTTGTTTACATTATTTTGGACTATCATAGACTTTTGCTCCAGTTTATCACATATGGCTTTGATTGAGACAAATTAATTTATGATATTGTCTGTTTGCATATTTTTGGCTCACGTTCTCAGATTGGGGAAATTTGAGGCGTGCATTACTCACAACAAATTCAAGTAAAAAGGTAGCAAAATATTGATACGAATAGTAAATTTTTACACAATTAATATTCATTACTTTTTTGACTATGAGCCTGTTTCGAGTTTAATTGTACATGTTGAATAAGTCGATTGTGTAGGTGAAGTTTATATCATTTTTCTAAGAAAAATTGTGGTAGGCATCATAATGTGGAGTTTAAGTGTTTTTAATATGTGAGTATTGTGACATTACTTGCTCTTATAAGCTTTGAATCCATAAGATGGTTGTGCCAACATGCACTAATGTTAGGCTTCGTTTGGGATGGGCTACAAAAAAGCCAGCTACTCAGTTTTTTTTTTTTTTTTTTTTTTGTTTTTTCTACAATTTCTAAAATTACCCTTTTACATTTTAAATTTCTTTTAAACTAGAAAAGGCAAAAATGTCAAATTATACTTCCCAAAAAAAGTTATCTACTAAAAAGCTAGCTTTTTTCCTTTTCCAAACACGAAAAAAACTAGCTAGCTACAAAAAAAACTAGCTTTTTTTTTTTTCCCAAACTAAGCCTTATGCTTGGAACATAGATGAAAATGAAAAAAATAAAATTTATAATTTGTACAATTTTGTACACTTAATAAGCAAAAGTCAAATTTTATTAATAAATATGTATTCATTTTAGTCTTATTTTTTAACTCATAAAAAAAATAAAAAAATTTGACTATTTCACTTTATTTTATAGTTTTACCATTTTTTATAACTTTTTCTTTCCCTCCATACAGGGATAGTCATCTTGGCCAATCTATCTATACCCTATTCGATCCCCACCCTAAATAGGTAGGAGATTTGGGGAATTTTTTAGGGATTAGGTAGAGTATGGGGGCATTTTTTAAAAAATTTCAAGGATCAGGTAAGGTACGAGTATGAGTCTATTCCCAATCTGTCCCTTCCCATACCTTGTATATATATTTCATTTTTTAAGGTTATATCATATTAGCAATTAGGTGTCCATCAGAGTTGATTTGCCATTGATTTGGGGATGAAGATTAGATCCAAACATACCAGTTTGAATAATAGCGGACAAAATTTGTGACTTTGTGTTAAATCATTGCAAATGTGTTGTAAAAATTAACACTTGGAGAGGATTGAAGGTGAAAACCATCACAAATTGGACCAACCTTAACATTCAAATCTGGAAAATTGCATGGACTGAATACGAGCACTGACAACCATGGAAGCTTCAGCTTGGGCGGGATGAACCAATTGAAGGCTAGCATGTGCTTGGGGAGTTCAACTGCAATAGGAAAACCTACTGATAGTTGGATGCCCATACCAGCGTTGGACAATGGGGATTGATTATCAAGGCCACCAATCGAGGCCACAACCAAGGTGTAGGTTGCCAAAAATGGTATGTCGTCATTGGGCGACCAAAGCGGTGCCGAAAAATTGGATGGTTGGCTAAAAACAGCACGGGAACATTAAAGGCAGTGGCAGTTCTATAAAAATTGGATGGTCAAAAAATTAAAATTCTTATGTCTTTTTTTTCCATTTCAGGTATTCAATTCCTCGCAAAAATCCCTGTTTTTCGTTTGGTGCGGGAATAGGGTAAAAATAAATTTGCAGTGGAGATCAGATAAGGTATGATGATTGATTTAAATTGTTTTTGTAAAATTAATTGAAAAATTATTTAAGTTGTGTAATTAATTCATTCTTTTTTTTTCCTCACTAAACCAAATCTAGCACTCTTCCAATTTACCATTGTACTTTTCTTTTTTTTCTTTTTGCAAATCTTTGATGAGTAAATTTAGGGTCTTTTTATTTTTTTTTTAATAATTTATCTTCTTAGTTATAAATTTTTTACTTTCTTTTGTTCCACATTGGTAAATGACTACAACTTCACCTAATCTTTTGTCTATAAAATTATTATAGTTATAATATGTGATCTTAATTATTATAAAGTGTATCTAAGAGTTCTTTAAATGGACTCATTTATTTAATTGGTGCATTATATTTGTAAAATTTTACATATTTAAAAATATAAAACAAAAGCCTAAATATTAATTAAGCTTGAAAAGCATTTAAAAATTATTAAAAATTAACTAAATTTAATAATTAACTTATTTATAAAAACTAACCTTTCTCACAATAATGTCTCTTATTATATTTTAAATTTAAAAACACAAAATAAACAATGTTTAAATATTATTTCGGTTTGGTAGCATTTTTTCTTTTAAAAAATTTTTAATTTTAAATTTAAATTGATCATATTGACTATCTGATTGAAAATTTGATTAATAATACTCATTTGAGCTATTTTTTTTATCTATATATTTATACTAAAGTTTGCTATTATTTTCTTTTATCTTATTAAATCAAATTCTATGTACACTCTCCTTATTTACTATTTTATTGTTAAAATTTTAACTGAAGTACTCATTCTCCCTTCTATTTTTCAGTATTTTCATTTTTCATTGTTTTATCTTATATTAGTACATAACTATAACTTAATTTTTTCTTTTGTTTATATAGTTATTAGGGTTGCGGCACGTGACATTTAAGCAATATGAGTAGAGCTAATAAATTTTTAAAATGGATTCACTTGTTTATTGGTCTATTATAATTGTAAAATTTATATGTTTTAAACACATTAGAAATTAGAATTAAAAATTTAAAGAAAATATGCTTAAATATTAATTAGGCTTAGAAAAGGTTTAAAAATAACTAAATATTAATTAAATTTAAAAAAATCAAACTTTTCTTGTAATAACAACACTTAGTATATTTTAAATTTAAAAATAAAAAATACCTAAATAATAATTAGACTCAAGAGTAATTTTTCTTTTACATTAGTCATGTTTGATTGTGCAATTAAAAAATTGACTAATATTTAAGTCATTTTTATGTAAAGTAAAACATAGGAGTAATAAAAATAATATTTTTAATTTAAATTTTATAAAATTAATAAAAAATTATTTTAATTCAGATAAGAATAATAATAATTTTTACTTATACAATTTTATAAATTGGGGCAAAATTTCAAAACATAAAAATATATTTAAAAAGTTATTTTTTTTATTTACAAAAAAATATCACACAAGTTCATGTTGCAGAACACGAAATATAAATCTCGGGACTAGAGGGTTAAGTTTGGGTGGTTGGAAGGGTCGTAGGAGAGGACGGATTTGTCGGGTCAGGGTTCAATATTTCTGGTGAGTCGACTCGCTCGGACTGAAGCCCTAAGAAGGAAGGAGTAGGATTGCATATTTGGGGAAGCTGCGACTCCCGCTTGCAGATCACGAGTAGAAAGAAGTTTGACCAACGAACTGCGGGTAGCATAGCTGTTTGATTGGGGCTTACGGACCAGTCACTGACGGCGGCTTGGTGAGAGAGATAAAGCGCAAAGCGGCGCTGATTGATATTTCCTTGTGATTCGTCTGCTACAGATCGCAAGTTTGCTGTCATACCAAAAAAAAAAAAAAAAAAAAAAAAATTGATGCACAACACTGGAAGGAAAGAAGAAGAGCAGTGAATCAGGGGAGTCCTAAGTGGGTATGAAAACCAAAAATTCCTCCAAATTCAATTATTCCCAGAAACCAGGTTACTTTCTATATTAATTTCTGCGTGATTTATCTTTATATAAATTTATTGCATGTATGTTATGCTATAATGTTAGGAAAATGATAATTGATTACCAAAAAAAAAAAAAAAAAAGGGTTGCTTTCACTCTGGACACGGTATGTTTTTATTTTTTTGGTTTTTCCGTTAAAAGGCTAAATAATTGAGCGTATACCGTGCGAAGAAAAATAATTAGTAAAATATGTTAATGAAATTATTAACAATCATAATTTCGTAATGCGTTTTCTTCTCGAGCATCGCAGAATCAAAATACGATTTTACAAATGGCAAAATGGCATCATCAAAATGCGATTTTATCCAAAGGAGAAATGCATTTTGATAAAGCAATTTCTTCGTCTCACGTAAAACTGAAGAACCCTACATTCTCAGTAACTTTCCAAAAATTTCTAAGTCTGATAGAACAACAGCTGTTGGAGCTTTCACTCACAGTCCACCATTGCCTCAAAACTCCAAAACAAGGGTGTTTGCTTGTCATTTTTTAATCTCTCTCTCTCTCTCTCTCTCTGTGTGTGTGGGTTAGTGACAGCTGAGGGCTAAATACCAAACCAAACTAAGCCTATTCCCACTAAGTTGGGTTGGTTATGTGGATTTAACAACACCAATTAAATTTGTTATGCAGCATGTCCTCTGTTAAATCTATGTAGTCGAGGTCATATTTGATAATTATTTTCCAACTATTCTTAGGTCTCCCTCTCCCTCTCCTACTCTTGACAATCTTCATACTTTCACACCTTTTAACAAGTGCCTCTATTGGACGCCTTTTAATATGACTGAACCACCTTAGTCGATTTTTTCTCATTTTATCTTAGCTGAAGGCTAAATATCAATGCAAATTACAAACTTTATTGGTTCTGAAACTAGGAAACAGTGTTTCTAATGAAGAGGAAAGTCTGGAAATACAAAGTTCATAGTCAATGAGAATATATTTATACACGTGCATATAATTACGTATTGAAGAGAAAGGCAACCAATAAGGTTTCACCTTCCATCCATGATTGCTTTCAATTTCTGAGATTAACTGCTCCAATATCAAATCTGATACTCGATCGAAACTCTACGGTGAGAGAGTTAAACCTAGAACATTTTCTTCTTGGCTAAAATCTCATTATGAAAGGCCATTTCATTCATAGTATTTTGCCAATTATTTTTTCTTGGACGATATTTGCTAAAATTATTTGGTCTTTTAATAGTAAGACAAAAAAAAATTTCTCAACACATCTTACTTTTCACTTGTACGAATGTGATTGAAATTTAGACTTGAGATTGCACTTGTGTTCGGTGTAGCATTTGCTTGGCAAGTGTTAGGTCTTATCCACGGGGACCTAAATGATCTGAGAATTTATTGGTAATAGGTGACAAGAACTGGGGACTTTCGTTTAGAAAAGTAGCCTTGCAAACAATGGAAAACAAAATAAAATGGAGCGAAAGTTTTGAAAATGCTTTTGACTTGAGAATTTAAAAACACTAAAAGTAAAGACATGGAATTTAAAAGAGTAAATGTAAAAAAATGAATTTTAAAATGGCAACTTAAACTTAGAAATGAGTAATTAAAGAAACTTAACCCCAAATCAATTCCAATGTTGACTCATCAATGAATCTTTCAAGGTGTTAAATTAACCTCAGTCCGATGTCAACTTAGGTGCAATTGGATCGAAAGATTTAGCTATGAAATCCTAGATTGTGGAATTCTATTCATGTTAGACTTTATGAAATAACTATCTACTTAAAGGTGTGCCATCAGACCTGATAACTAACATCGATGACATGTGAGCTAAAAAATCATAACTATCTTTAAGTGATTTCTAAATTAATCCAACTACAATTAAGTGACCAAAATCAAAGAAAGTTGAAATTCATTTCAAAAGTTTGAAAACTTCATTTCAATCTTAGTGAGACATTGAATCAAAGACAAGTGCATAATACAAAATTAATGATTTTATACCACCAAATGCATGATTATTGGAGTGTCAAAAAATACGAATTGCCCAAGGTGAACCATCCGATCAACACGTTGGAAGGAATATGAATGAATAGAGTTAATTGCTTTGTCCTAATTGCAAGTAAGCTTTGGCTTGCTTGTCCAATCACTTGAAAATATTGCCGGCTAGGTAGCGTATGGTCGAATGCCTTTCCAACGGTTAAGTTAGTCTCTAAAAATGAGAGTAAATAAAAGGGTAAACGTTTGAGTATAGGAAAATAGTGTCACCATTTTTGGCTTGCATTGTTTGTTTATATAAACGTAGCTATGGACCCACGATCACCGCCTCATATGGTCAAACCATGTTCAATAGTGGGGAACATGTTGAATCGTGGGTAGATGAGTAGGGAAAGGCAGTTCCCTCCTCCCCCATGTTCACCATTGCAGATGTGCTGGAGGAATGGTGATGTGGATGCTAGCATTTGCTTGGTCTTGCCTTACCTTGGCCAGCTTTGGGCCATTGTTGCTGCTTCTTGTAGTGTGGGTTGAGACCTTGTGGCATTAGGGAGCCTTGGCATGGCCTTGAGCTTTTTTAGGCTTTTTTTTTGAAGTAAGGAAGAACTAGCAATAACCCGTGCCTACGGAACTCTAAACAAACTAATATTAAGTTTCTTATATAGTTGAAATTTCGGATAAAAAGTTCAAATAAAAAAATTATGGTAATCTATGAGTTTTAATTATTTTTTTCAAAACTTTTGGCCCTAACAGTTAGTATATGTGTTTTAGTCTCTCTTTCTCCAATTAATTTTTGATAAGCACTACAAAAGAAAACATAAATTATGATGCTTTAATTTGGAGAGTTCAACTTCTTATAAAACATAATTAGACGGAATTTAAGTTAGCAGTTTTGATTTGCACATGATCTCTATTTAAAATGTCCAAGTCATTTTGTAAGATAAATGATAGTGAGGTACATCAAGATAAGAATTAAGAGGGAAGTTAAAAATATAAAAATAATCTCAATCCTTGAATGAAAAAATAATAATTCTTAGCCGTTGGATCTTAGTCTGTGAAAGAGATATTTTTAAAAATCGTCACGTTTTATTATATAGATTAATTAAAAGAGCATCAAGGGAATGCTATCTGTGTAAAAAAAAATTACCAACTTGTGGTGTCAAAGTATATCCATGTTCTCTCTAAATGACAAAATTAAGAAGGTATCTCTCCTTCCCTTTTACTCCTAAGACCCAACTGCACAAAATAGGTAAGAAAAAGTGTTTTTATTCTATGCAAAGAAATTTCGTATTCTTGGAAAATTCTTCTATTCCCTTCTCCCCACACTAACCAAACTAGACAAAAAGGAACAAGTCTCCAAGCCTTTCTTTCCCTCTTGCAAATCATAGCTCCCTGCCACGATTGAAAGACTAGTCTCACATCACAGGGGAAAACCTACTTCATCCCAAAACAATTAAGAACCAGCTCCCAAATATCTTTCACTCAACTGAAATTTATAAACAACTAATTCATTCTTGCATATATTGCATCTATTGGCCAAAGAAAGCATCTCTTGAGGTTGTCTACCTTGAGAGGCTTCTCGTGCATAAGGAAATAAGCAAAGAATGTCACTTTAGGGGGAGCTCTACAACTCCAAATCTGCTTCCAAGGAAAATGCATCTCCTCTCTACCCTCCAAAGCCTTGTAGAAGGACTTTTACCTCAAAAACTCCCTTTTTGGCTACAGTCCAAAATGCACCATCCTTCTCTTTGTGTCTTGCGCTGTGGATACTAGGGTGCAAGTTAATAAATCTTTCCTTTTCCTATTCGAAAAGCTTCCTTTTGAGATTTGAATTCCACACCTTGGGTCCATTCGAAACATCAAAAAATTCTGTTATGACCCCTTTCCTGTTATTTGTATTCTCAAAGATGTCAGGTATTGATCTCTATGACTTTCGTATTC
>JAVXUM010000037.1:16246477-16262683 GCA_035590655.1 Pouteria glomerata
AAATTATCATGTTGTGTTTTCTCACAATTGTTGTTTTTTTTCAGGACCAAGTTACGAGGCAGACGATTGGACATGCTAAGGATGAACATGGACTTTACTACCTTGAGTTACCTAATGGTTCTGTGGGAGTTAGGCATAATCAATCAAAACTTTCTTTTTTGTCTCATTCAAATAAAGATCAAATCTAGCTTCATCACTGCCGTCTTAGGCATCCTTCATTTAGTACTCTTAGTATTATGTTTCCAACTTGTTTCATCGTATTAAACTAGAAGATTTTCATTGTCAAGTTTGTGAATTTGCTAAACATCATCCTGTTTCTTTTCTTTCGAATAATAAAAGAACTTCAGTTTCTTTTTCGTTAATTCACAGTGATCGTTGGGGTCCTTCTCGAGTTCCTAACATTTCAGGAGTTCGTTGGTTTGTCTTATTTATTGATGATTGCACCCGTGTTACTTGGATGTACCTACTCAAACAAAAATCTGATGTGAGCAACATTTTCCCCATTTTTCATATCATGATCAAGACTCAGTTTGATGTGGGAATTAAGAGAGTAGGGACAGACAATGCTAGAGATTATTTTATTTAAGTCTTATCACCCTATTTTCAAAGGAGGGAATTGTTCATTAATCTTCGTGTGTTGGCACACCTTAACAAAATGGGGTAGCTGAAAGGAAAAATGGTTACCTTCTGACATCTGTCCGAGCTCTCTTACTTCAGCATAATGTTTCAAAAAAGTTTTGGGGGGAAGCTGTCCTAACTGCTGCTCATCTAATCAATCGGACTCCTTCTTGGGTATTTAATTTCAAAAGTCCAATAGATGTTCTCACCCAATACTTTTCCCAATGTCCATCTTTCTATTAAGCTGGTTTTTAGAATTTTTGGATATGTCTCATTTGTTCATGTTCGTTCACAAGGTCAGAGTAAGTTGGACCCTAGGGCTATCAAGTGTGTCTTTATTGGATCCTCTTCTACTCAATGTTGTTAAAATCCTGATTTAAATCTTAAAATCTTTTAATTTTACGATGGTAGAGTAGAAAAATTTGTTCGATTCTATGTAAAATTTTAATAGGAGCAAAATAGGTAAAATCTCGATCTTGACATGTAAAATCAGTAAAATTTCGATTTTATAGGTGATTTTACCGATTTTAAAAATTAAGTAATTTTTGGGTAATTTTGTCAAATAAAATAGATTTTTATAATTTTTTTCAAGTAATATGCTACAACTATTTCACTTGTTATTTTTTTTAAGATTTTTTTTTTTTTTTTCATTCTATAACATTATTATTTACTATACTACACTAGCTGAGTACTATGTGCGTTATTGCACAAAATTGACTATAATAAATTAAATGTAGTACTTAAGATAGAAACTAAGAAACCTATGATAAAATACTACAAATACAGTTTAACTCAAACAAAAATTAGGATAAAATTATGTCAGTATTTTAATGTCAATTTATAAATCACACCAAACATTTTAACGGTCTCAATTGTGTAGTTGGGTAAAGAGAATATAGAATCAGATATAGAATCTTTTGTAAACCATTTTGAGGATTCGTTTTGTTAATACGAGTAAATTTTTGTCTATAACATTTTTCTTGATGCACGTCTTTTCTCTCCTCTTACTAATAAAATTATTAACCTATCAAAAGAAAATTAAAGCTTTAAATGAAAAATTATATCATAATAAGCTATATTTTCATTTTACAGGTATTTAGTAAAATCTTACGATTTTACGATTCGATTTTACGATTCAATATTTGGACCATCTACCGATTTTAAGTAAAATTTCAATTTTAAGATAAACTAATTCATGATTATTAGCCATATCTACTTCCATTTGTCCTATGACGGCTTTGACCAAATTGGTCTACTAAAAAGGGATACAAATGTTACAATCCAACCACTGGTAAAACTTACATTTTTGTTGATGTTACCTTCGTTGAACAACAGAGTTTCTTTTTTGATCCTTATCTCCAGGGGGAGATATCTTGCTTCCTTTTTGAGAGAACCATCTATATTGGTCAAGACATCTTCTAGTTCCAGCCCCGTGTCTATTGAACTTGATCCCAGCCCAGTGTCTATTGAACCTAATCCTACTTCCAGTGAATCATTCATTGAAAACTCACGACCAATGGTTCCCACTTTCACAAAACCATTGTAGCTTTACTCAAGGAAGGAGAAGGCCGTGGACAATCCAGTGCATGTCCAAGAATCTGAATCTGTACTTGGGATTGAGGTAAGCCTTTCTACTGAAGTTTATCCCGTTATTTCTGATTTAGATCTGCCTGCCCATAGCCACAAGAAAAGGTATTAGGAAATGTACTCAATATCCTCTATTTGACTTTATGTCATTTGAAAGGTTATCTAGTTCACATAAAAGTTTCCTCACCTACCTAAATTCCATAACTATTCCACAAACTTTATCTGAGGTACTTGGCAAGGAAGAATGGAGACAGGCTATAAGGGTTGAGATGGAGGTTTTGGAAAAAAATGAGACATAAGAACTGGTGGAGTTACCAGCTAGAAAGAAATTAGTAGGATGAAATGGGTCTTTACAGTGAAATATAATTTTAATGGAACTATTGAAAGATATAAAGCGAGACTAGTAGCTAAAGGATATATGCATACCGATGGGGTGGATTATCAAGAAACTTTTGCACCGGTGGCAAAAATGAATTTTGTAAGAGTATTACTATCCTTAACTGCAAATTATGATTGGCCTTTACAACAATTTGATGTGAAGAACACTTTTCTACATGGAGATCTTGAAGAAGAAATTTATACAGAAGTTCTACCTGACTTTGGTATGAATAGAAAGGGAGGTTAGGTGTGCAAGCTAAAAAAGGCATTGTATGGGCTTAAACAATCTCCCTGAGCGTGGTCTGGAAGATTTACTAAGACAATGCAGAAGATGAAGTATAAGCAAAGCCAAGGTAATCATACGTTATTCACCAAAAATTCACCTTCAGGGTGTCACAATAGCTATAGTTTATGTTAATGACATCATTGTAACTGAAGATGATTCAATTAAAAAAGAAGCTCTTCGGAAGTATTTGGCAGAAGAATTCGAAATTAAAGACCTTGGGAAGCTAAAATATTTCCTAGGGATTGAAGTGGCTCAGTCAAAGGACGGAATTTATGTTTCACAACAAAAAAATACCTTAGATCTCCCGAAAGAAACGGGCAAACTAGGGTGCAGACTTTCAGACACTCCTATTGAGCCCAATCACAAACTTGGGGAGTCTATAGAAAGTGAGTCAGTTGATAAAGGTATGTATCAACGTCTGGTTGGCAAACTAATTTATTTGTCTCACACACGACCTAATGTAGCCTATGCAGTAAGCATTATTAGCCAGTTCCGCAAGACCCCAAGGAAGTTCATCTTCATGCAGTGAAAAGAATATTGCAATATTTGAAGGGTAGTGCTAGTAAGGGAATCATTTTCAAAAGGGGCACAAGTATGGAAATAGAAGCATACACTGATGCAGACTATGCTGGTTCGATCACAGACTGAAGATCAACATATAAGTATCTTACATTTCTTGGTGGCAACCTAGTAACGTGGAGGAGCAAGAAACAACCAGTTGTTGCAAGATCCAATGCAGAAGCAGAATTCCGTTCTATGGCACTAAGAATTTGTGAGATGCTATGGCTTAAAATCATTTAGAAGATTTGAAAATTAAATGGGAGGGACCCACGAAACTCTATTGTGATAATAAGTCTGCAATCAACATAACCCATAATCTAGTCCAACATGACAGAACTAAACATGTGGAGGTTGATAGGCACTTTATAAAGGAGAAAGTTGACAATGGCCTAATTTGCACTCCTTACATTCCTACAGAAGGTCAATTAGCGGATTTTTTGACTAAAGGATTGCCAGGATCGACATTTCAAAGGATTATAAGCAAGCTAGGAATGAAAAATATCTATGTCCCAACTTGAGGGGGAGTGTTGGCAATCTAATTTTTAGGAGGATTTGTAATTGATTGCAATTAGTTGTAAATTAATTGCAGTAGCTAATTATTAGTGATTGATTGATTGTAATAGCTAATTATTAGTGATTAATTGATTGTAAGAGCTAATTATTAGTGATTGATTAGCTAATTGATAGGATGATTAGCCTTTCCTTTCATAGAATAGGATTTGTCATTATAAATAGGAGTTGTATTTCTTTTGAATCATCAAGAAATAAGAATCCTGTTTTTCCTCAAAAATAGTTATTATATATTTGGTCATATAATACATTAATTTTATTATTTGTAATTTTTAAAATTTTTTCATAATTTGTTTGAATTTATTTAATCTAAAAATTGCGAAAAGTTGTGTATTGCCCAATACTGCAACGCAACATTGCAACCACATAAAAAATTCTTAAATTGATATGACATCTACGACCACAACTTTGAACCATGATAAAATCACGCTTAGCAGATGATCTCGAATAAAATGACAATCTACATCAATATTATCAAGAACCCCAATAACACAAAAGAGGAAGGGTCTTAACTTTAAAATCTAGTTTTTAAGCTGAGAGAATTTCATCTCTCATATGGGGGAAAACAACCTTTGTCATGAACCGATGTGAAACAACTTTTGACAACTCTCCTCATGTTAACGAATATGACCACAAGCAAAATGTGGGTTATAATGAGGTCAAATTGAAAACCTGCTTTGCTATCATGTCAAGAAACCCAACTACAAATAAGACGAGCGGCCTTAACTTTAAAACTCAGGTATTAAGGTGACGAAAGTCCATTTCTTATGTGAAGAAACAACCTTGGTCATGGGCTGATGTGGGAAAATTTCTAACAGTTTGGTAAGTTCATGAAACACTAGATTATTGGCAACGAAAATAATAGATTGATTATCGCACTACATAGACATTAGAGCAGGAACTTTAATAACAAAGTCACGAAGGAGAGAACGGATCCAAAGCATCTCAAAGGCAGCACAAGTCGTAACGCAATACTTAGCCTCACCCTTAGAACAAGCAACTAAAGTTTGCTTCTTACTCCTTCAAATCACTAAATTTCAACTAACAAGAGTATAGTATCCAGAAGTAGATCTCCAATTAGAACAATTACCAGTCCAATTTAAATCATTGTAGCCAACAACATCCAACATGTTGGAAAGTTGATAAAGTAACCCTCGAATAGGAGAACTCTTCAGATGTCTCAAAATACGGCACATGACACAAAATCAAAATGGAGTTGGCGAGTAGCATCGTGAATTAACTAACCACACCAAACGGAAATGTAATATTAGGTCGTGTCACATTAAGGTAGATAAACTTACCCAAAAGAAGACGAACAAGCCTATGTCAAAAAATAATTCACCACTCTCAAAGTCCAAATGAACAGAAGAGTCCGCAAGACCCAAGAGCCCAATCTTAGAGAGTAGATCTAGAAAATAATAATTTTTAAAGCACTATTTATATGGTTAAATTTATGCGGGCCATTTAAATTTTAGATTATTTTTTTTCTTTTTCCTTCTTGCTTCACTAACAATAACTGGTGAGTTAAGTTATGTCTAGATGATAAACTAATGCGGACATCAAATTTGCAGATTTATTTTATTTTATTTTTTGGTGACAGCTAGGGATTTGAGATGAACAATGAAATTTTGTTGGTTAGGGATCGATTTGCTTTGATGCCAAAGTTGATGTAGTATGGAATATTGAAAGATTAGAAAGAAATAAAGAAGAAGAAGAAGAAGAGAGAGAAGAATAGCAACTGCTAAGGAAGAAGCAATCAAAAATATCATTCAATCTATCTTTTTTGTTAACCCTAATTAGGGTTTAAATAGAAAAATCATGGGCCTAAAACAAAAGTGTAAAATAAAATAAACCCAATACTAATAAATAAACCCAACATTAGAAAAGCCCAAAACAAATAGGTCCAAAATAACCTCTAATAAAATAAACTCCATATTAATAAAACCCAAACAATTGAGTCCAAATAATAAAATAATAAAAAAAATAAATCTGCAAATTTGATTTCCGCATCAACTATTTTGGGCCATTATTTTGTGTCTAGCATGTCCTACCACTATTTTGTCAATATCATTGAGTTTTCTTCCATTCATCCGTCCTTGAGAGATTCTAATTTGACAAGTTCAGTTGCATCATCTTTCATCATTTACTCTCAATCATGTTTTCCACCTCTTTTTGATAATGCTGATATTAAATGAAAAATTAGATTGAGTAATAATTATTATACATTTTCTATTGGTGTTATTGATGGGAATAAAGACTTTAATAGATGTAACTCAATGAATATTTTCGCATTGCCTACTTACAAGCCCATATCGTTCTGTCAACAATTGCATGCCAAAAATATTGAACCTTCATATATCCTTTATGATCCTATACCTAATGCAATTGTTTTTACATTGCCATGTGATATGAGTTTTGTCATAATTTGCAATGTGGAGAACTTGTTACCTTGTCGAGGCATCTTTGGGCCTCAAATATTATTTGTAGGTTATGACAATGTTTTCATTCCAGTTCCAGTTCCTTCGCCTCTTGAGTGGTGTCCTTCTGTTATCAGAGTTGAGGATCTTATTTTCCTTCAACTTCGAAGATGTCTTATTAAGTGGAAAATGCGATTGGATACTAGTGCGCAAGTTTTCAACTCGACGTAGTCGAATTCTCTCAGCCCGGGAGAGTTGATGTAGACATCAATTTGCAAATTTATTTATTTTTATTATTTTATTATTTGGACCCAATTGTTTGGGCTTTATTAATATTAAGTTTATTTTATTAGAGGTTATTTTGGACCCATTTGTTTTGGGCTTTTCTAGTATTGAGTTTATTTTATTAGTGTTGGGTTTATTTTATTTAGGCATTTGTTTTAGGCCCATGACTTTTCTATTTAAATCCTAATTAGGGTTAACAGTAGGGAGAATTATTGAATGAACAAATTTTGATTGTTTGGCTGCTGTCTTCTCCCTGTTCTCTCCTCCTTCTTCTTCATCTTCTTCTTATTCTTCTTATTCTTTATTTCTTTCTACTCTTTTGATGTTCCATACTACATCATTTACTTACCTCGATACATATAAAGACATTTGGGAGTATATTCGTTTTCTCTTTTCCAGTGATCTTACTTGGATGTATGATCTATTACTGGAATTTTTCCAACTCCAAGAGTCCAGTAGACTTGTTACAGAATACTTTGCATCTCTGAATCGTGTCCATGAGGAACTTAATTCCTTGCAACCATTGTCCACAGATATCAAGAAGATGCAGAAACAAAGAGAGGAAATGGTGGTCCTTCGTTTTCTTGTCGGTTTAGATCTTAGGTTCGAACCAATAAAAGATCAGATTCTCAGTGGAGCTACTCTTCCCTCATTTGTAGAAACTTACTCTAGGGTTATGAGGGCTGTCTCCAAGGATTCATCCAATGTTCCAGATTCTACGCGATCTACCCAAATTAGTCAAATCTCCAGTGGCAACCAAGGACCTAAGTCTCTCCCTCAGTCTAGTGAACGTGGTCATGGGGGACGCGGTCACAGTCGTGGTGCTAGACTCAAATGCTCGAATTGTAATCATGTTGGCCATATTAGGGAGAATTGTTGGCATCTTCATGGGAACCAGCCCACATGGTCCATGTAGCCTCATCTGATGCTTCTACTTCTTCAGAAAAACTTAGCACGGGAGACACATTAACTGTAACACTTTCAGGAGAAGAATATGCTAGATTTCTCTAGTATCAAACGGCTCAATAGGCATCTCTTCCAATAGCTTTTCTAGCCCATGGAGGTAATTCTACTAACTGCATGTCCACCTCTTCACAAACATCCTGGGTTATTGATTCTGGTGCTTCAGATCACATGTCTAGAATATCTTCATTGTTTTCTGATATTCAGCATTCTCCTATTTCCAATATCACCATAGCCAATGGTTCATCTAATCCAGTGAAGGGTGTTGGTAAAATTTGTCCATCTCATAATTTGTCGTTATCTTCAGTCTTATATGTTCCATCCTTGTCTTTCAATCTTCTTTCGGTAAGTAGACTCACTAAACAACTGAATTGCTCAATGACTTTTTTCCCTGATTCTGTGATTATTCAAGATTTGGAGACAATGAAGAAGATTGGAGAAGGGCATGAAGCACAGGGGCTCTTATTTGGCTGGCTCGTCTTTCTCTTCATCAACTTATTTTGCATCACTCTCCACTTGAGGTTCATAATCGTCTCGGTCATCCGTTTCTTGATAAGTTGAAAATTATGATTCCCAGTTTGAGTTAACTACAGTCTTTGGAATGTGAGTCTTGTCAGTTAGGAAAGCACCATCGTGCTTCCTTCAGTCCTAAAGTCAATAATAGGTCTCTAAGTCCTTTTCATTTGGTCCATTCAGATGTCTGGGGGCTAAGTCGTGTCATTTCAAAGTTGGGATTTCAGTATTTTGTTACTTTTATTGATGATTTCTCCAGAGTTACATGATTTTATTTAATGAAAGATCCTTCTGCATTATTGTCTATCTTTTAATCTTTTTGTGTTGAAATTAAAATCCAATTCAATGTGACTATCAAAATACTTTGCAGTGATAATGCCAAAGAGTATTTCTCTAAATCATTCACTAATTTTATGTCTTCTTTTGGCATGGTTCACTAGTCCTCTTGTCCTCACACTCCACAACAAAATGGAGTTGCTGAGAGAAAGAACTTGCATCTCGTTGAAACAATCCGGTGTTTGATGTTTCACATGAAAGTTCGAAAGAATTTTTGGGAGGATTCTATTCTCACTGCTTGTTACTTGAGCAACAGGATGCCATCCTCGGTTCTCAAGGGTCGTTCTCCTTATTCTGTGCTATTTCCACCACAGACATTACCATTTCCACTTCATCCACGTGTTTTTGGGTATGCTGCCTTTGTCCATCAACTCGATAATAGCACAAACAAACTTGACGCTCTTAAGTGTGTATTCTTGGGGTATTCTAAATTACAGAAAGGATATCGATATTATAGTCCGTCTCTCCATCAATACTTTGTGTGCTGATATCTCATTCTTTAAAAACACTCCTTTTTTTCTAATGCGTCATCCTCGTCTGATTTAAATGAGAGTTTTCCCTTGCCTATAATTTCTCCTTTTCGTCTTTCTCGCCTTGATTTGCAAGTCTACACCAGAAGACAGGCAACTCCAGAGTCTATCCCTGATGCTTCGGTTGCTCCATCTTCTCCTATAATATCTTCATATTTTGCTCCTGAGCTTGCCATCACTGACCTTGATTTTTTTATTGCCATTCGGAAAGGTACACGAACTTACACTTCTTATCCTATTTCTAATTTTGTTTCCTATGCCTCATTGTCCCTTCTTATCGTGCCTTTGTCACTTATTTGTTCACTGTTTCTATACCTAACTCTTTGTTTGAAGCACTATCTCACCCTGGATGGCATGTTGCTATGAAAGAAGAAATGTTTGCTCTTCAGATCAATGATACTTTAGGTGGTTTGTGATATAATTGAAATGGATGTTAGTCAGATATTACTTGAGAGGTCGTGACAATTTGATGTGGATGCTACTTATAGGGGGAGAGACTATGTACTCCTTCGTTTGGGAGGGTCGCAAGTTTGCTATGGTTCCCATAAAAAACCGTGGCATTCAAGTGAAACTTTCTAAAGTGGAGGGGGCAAGCCTTCCTTACCATTGCTGAGGAGGGGGAGTTTGAAAAGGAAGCTAAGGAGGCAGGTGAAATTCATGTGATTGTCATTAAACCAGTGGTTCAAGGTTTTGATGGGAATAATTTACAAACTCAAAAATACACCCAAGTCCAATTTTCCAGTGCCTTAAACCCATTTTCAGCACCTTGTCAACTTCTGTACTGCACTTTAAATAGCTATTCCAGCCCAACAAAAACAACTGCTTGTCAAGACCACTTACAACCCAAACTACCCCATTCATTTTCCAGCCAAAAAACACATTTAAAGGCCCATTTACAACCGCTGGACTGCACTGTCTAGCCACTTTCTAGCACCCAAAAGACCCTAACAGCCTTATAACAGTCCATCAAAATGGCACCCATAGTAGACAACCTATGGAAACTTTTGGAGGAAAAAAGGGGAAGGTACAACAATATATTAAGGAGGAAAATGGTGATTTGGAGGCTCAGAATCAGCTCCAAGGGGTATACAGCAAGTTCTTTAAAAATTTTCCGAGTTAGTGGCTGAAGATTTACCTTATGAGTTTCCACCAATGAGAGATATACAACATCGGATTGATTTTGTACTTGGAGCTAGTCTTCTGTTAGGTTTATAGACCCTAACTATCTTTGGGAATAGAAGAAGTAGGGAGAGAAGAAGAAGAAGATAGGAAAAGAGAAGAGTGATCATAGAGAGAAGAGTAGAATTAGAGAGAAGAAGAAGAAAAATCTGTATTTATCAAAAATTCCCCCTTATAGGAGCCTCGTCTGACTATATATACAAGAAGTAGTTACAGAATTGTAGTTATTCCTCCTAACCTCTTTTCCCTAACCCCTTTTCCCTCCATCTCCTAACTGTTTTACAGCTGGTCCTAACTGTTTTACAGCTGGTTTATTTTCCTCCAATTCCTAACTAACTTCCAGCTGTCTTCTTAACTGTTTTCCAGCTTTCCCTTTTCTTTCTCCCTCGGCTTCTCTCCTTTCATCTTCTTCCTATAATACGTGACACATTCTTAGCATATGCGACGGCTAATCTCCATTGCCTAGGCCCCTTTTATAGGTACTAACCCCTAACCTTGCTGGCCCGGTGCTCTATCTCTTTAGAGTCTAGGACTATCCTAACTTCGATCATGTCGACGGCTGAAACCGCAAACTCAGTCTCAACTATCCATAATTAACAAGTATTAATATATATTATTTTTATTTAATTATTAGATTCCATTGGTCCATATTTTTTTCTTTGAACTTGTAATGCCATTTGCATTCATTTAAGCAGACACAGGTGTTCTCTAAGCATTTGAAGAGTATCTGTTTTGAAGAAGTCATCCGGGTGTCCAATTAATAGTGTTATCCGATGCAAACACGAAACCTTTTTATTAGTATTAGTGTTTTGCAGAATCAACCTACAATACTAAATTGCAGTATAATTATTGAGACCGAAAATTGTGAAAATTGGAAGGGGACAACTCCCACTATAAGTTGATTACATTTTACTCATTCTGGGGCCAAAAAAACAGAAGGCTACGAGGACTGGATGAGCAGAAAAATTGCTGACTTTGGTAACATTCACGAGTTCTATTTCAAGAGTGTTGTGAATCATGAATTAATTTTGGAATGATCTTCATTATGTGAAATGAATTTCTTACATTGTTGTACTCTGTGCTTTAGATTTTGTAATCATTGTCTTTCAATTTCCAGGGACTGTTGTAAGCTAGATAGTTTACTACCATTTTCTGTCCATGATGAGGAAGGGATGTGAAAGATTGCATTTGGCATTATTGAGGATTGTGGAAATATGAACAATGGTACTGAAATGAGCAGGGATATGTTTGATGTTGTTGATGAATCACAAGAGAAAGAGGGAGCTATGGTTGATGCCCATAAAAGAGATGATATTGGGATTGAAGGAGATACAGATTTTGAGCCGCGTAATGGTATCGAATTTGAATCACATGAGGCAGCATATTCATTTTATCAAGAATATGCCAAGTCAATGGGGTTTACGACCTCGATAAAAAACAGCCGGCGGTCAAAGAAATCAAAAGAATTTATTGATGCCAAATTTGCTTGTTCAAGGTATGGAGTTACACCAGAATCAGAGGGTGGCAACAGTAGAAGGCCGAGTGTGAAAAAGACAGACTGCAAAGCCAGCATGCATGTGAAGCGACGTAAAGATGGAAAATGGTATATTCATGAATTTATAAAGGAGCATAATCATGAGCTTTTACCAGCCTTAGCATACCATTTTCGAATTCATAGGAATGTGAAACTAGCTGAAAAGAATAATATTGACATTTTGCATGCTGTCAGTGAACGAACAAGAAAGATGTATGTTGAGATGTCTAGAAAATCTGGTGGGTATCAAAATGTTGGAATTCTTAGGGATGGTATGAATTATCAGTTTGATAAAGGGCAGCACTTGGCTTTGGAGGAAGGGGATGCACAAGTTATGCTTGATTATTTCATGCACATCCAAAAGGAGAACCCCAATTTCTTCTATGCAATAGATTTAAATGAAGACCAACGTCTAAGAAACTTGTTTTGGGTTGATGCTAAAAGTAGGAGTGACTATATCAGCTTTAGTGATGTCGTTTTCTTTGACACTAGCTATATCAAAAGCAACGATAAAATGCCATTTGCTCCTTTTGTAGGGGTGAATCATCACTATCAATCCATATTGCTGGGGTGTGCACTGATTGCAGATGAAACTAAATCAACATTTGTTTGGGTAATGAAGACATGGCTTCGAGCAATGGGTGGGCAATCTCCTAAAGTAATAATCACTGAGCAAGACAAAGCTCTAAAGGCAGCCATTGAAGAAGTTTTCCCTAATTCACGGCATTGCTTTTCTCTTTGGCATGTATTGGAAAAGATCCCTGAAGCTCTTGCTCATCTTATCAAGCGGCATGAGAATTTTAATCGGAAGTTCAACAAGTGCATTTTTAAATCCTGGACAGATGAACAGTTTGATATGAGATGGTGGAAGATGGTCGGGAGGTTTGAACTTCAAGAAGATGATTGGATTCATTCCTTGTATGAGGATCGGAAAAAATGGGTGCCTACTTACATGAGGGATACTTTTTTAGCTGGAATGTCAACAACCCAGCGTGCTGAAAGTGTGAACTCTTTCTTCGACAAATACATTCATAAGAAAATTACTCTGAAAGAGTTTGTAAAACAGTATGGGATGATTCTACAAAATAGGTATGAAGAGGAGGCCATAGCTGATTTTGATACATGGCATAAGCAGCCTGCATTAAAATCTCCTTCACCTTGGGAAAAACAAATGTCAACAATTTACACACATGCAATATTCAAGAAATTCCAAGTTGAGGTTTTGGGGGTAGTTGGATGCCATCCTAGAAAAGAGAGTGAAGATGGAACAAATGTGACATTTAGAGTTGATGACTGTGAAAAAGGTGAAAATTTTATAGTGATATGGAATGAGACAAAATCAAATGTTTCTTGTTCTTGTCTTCTGTTTGAATACAAAGGTTTCCTCTGCAGACATGCAATGATTGTTCTCCAAATTTGTGGTCTTTCAAGCATTCCATCTCATTATATTTTGAAGAGGTGGACTAAGGATGCAAAAAGTAGGCAGTCAATGATTGAAGGAACAGAACGTATACAGACTCGGGTGCAGCGGTATAATGATTTATGTAAACGAGCCATTGAGTTGGGTGAGGTGGGATCTCTATCTGAAGATGGCTATAATATTGCATTTCGTGCACTAGTTGAAGCACTGAAAAACTGTGTGAACGTTAATAATAAAAACGCTGCAGAATCTAGCAGCAGTGCACTCGTTCTGCGTGACATTGAAGAGGAGAATCAAGGACTCGCCATTAAAACAAGTAAGAAAAAGACTGCAAACAAGAAAAGAAAGGTTAGTTTGTGGGTTTAATCAATGGTGTTGAATGTTAAATTTATTTTACAGCAAATGCTTGTGTGTGTGTGTGAGAGAGATATAGAGAGAGAGAGAGTCACTAAATAAGTCTTATTTACATTGCAGGTACAATCAGAGCCAGAAGCTATAGTTGTTGAGCAACAGGACAACTTGCAGCAAATGGTTTGTGCTATTGTCAATTCCATGACATCATTAACTGTTATCAGTGTGCTTTGGATAACACAATGACATCCTCTTGAATGAGTCCATATTTTGTTTTCCAAGGTGTAACACTTATATCTAAAAGATGATGAAAGTAGTTAAATCTTTGTAAAAATTATTTTCTGGCTGAGAAGTATTGATAATCGAACAAGTTTACAGATGCAGTAATTTCAATGTTCCTATTTTCTTAGTTTTAACAACCTTGCTTGTAGGACAATCTAAGCTCAGAAGGAATAACCCTGAATGGTTTTTATGGGACCCAGCAGAATGTGCAAGGACTGGTACTATATATTTACAATTTGTTAGTAATCAATATGTCTGATTCATATCAGATGTATGCAACCTAAATCATAATGCTTTCAATTGATGCTGATTGCAGATACAACTGAACTTGATGGAACCGCCCCATGATGGCTATTATGTTAATCAACAGAGCATGCAGGGACTGGTATGTCAATCTGAAATCTTCATTACCTTATCTACTTTTTAACATAACATAATGAATTGTTATGCTTTTAATTGGGTTTGTAGGGACAATTAAATTCAATAGCATCCAGTCACGATGGCTTTTTTGGGGCTCAACAAAGTATGCATGGACTGGTATGGTATTTTATTTCCCTCATAACAGGCGGCGCGGTGTAATTTCTTGATATGTATTGGATTGGATATTGTGGTATATGTCAGTTGTGAAACTTCTTAAATTTGTGCTCTTCCATCCACGTAGGGACATTTGGATTTTAGGCAGCAAACTAGTTTCAGTTATGCCTTGCAAGTGAGTCTGTGATATGTGCTGCCAACTACGTGCTAGTTTCAGTTACTCCTTTCAGTGGTTTAATTGCTAAAGCTTTTTTTCACCCTAATGTCAGGATGAGCCCAATTTGAGACCCAATCAGTTGCAAGGTGGTGGTACAAGACATGCACGAATGAGGGAGACCAATATTGATTGGCGATAGCTTTAGAAGCAGCAGTTCCTATATGAATCTTCAAGCTGGGTAATGCAGGACCTCTGTTATCATGTGGTTATTGGAGAAGTTGATTGGTCCAAGTGGTTCTGGAGTAATCTGCTGTTTCTTTAGAACAGAAAGATTGGTACTTTGTTTTAACCATATTTATATATAGACATATTTTAAAGGAATCAAATGCTGGTCGTTTCTCACCATTGAGTTACTTCCTGGATGAGTTCTGGCTATGTTCTCCGTATTCAACGTAAGCTGTAGTAGTAGTGAAGACAAGACAAGCTTGAAAGCAGCAGGCGAATTCTATATTACTCCCCTGACCTAGATAATGGACTTTGGGAGTTTCTGAGAAGAATTTTGGTTCTTAATGCAGGTGATGATAGGAGCTGAAGCAGATTGGAAGAGATAACTCTCTTCTTCATGCAATTAAGTAAAATTTTAAAGGTTTTTTCAGAAAATATTTATTAATTATCTTCTCATTTTCTAACTAAATCAAAAAATGTAAATAAATTTGACTTTGTTATCTCATTATATTTTCTTACTGTTTTTCTTCTCACTTTTTTCCCCACCATAAATTCATGTTCCAAACACAGCATTTATATTTGTTGGCATTTTTTTCTCATCAATTTCTATGTTTTTCCTGAGGAAATGCTTGAATTAGAATGTGGAAGTATTTGTCACGTGTGTAATAACCTTCTCAATGGCTTGTATCTACATGCATATGCTTTAAATAATTTGGAATGACGTTTACAGTTTTTTTTCCTGACCATTGAAAGAAAATTTATAGAATCCCCCCCCCCCCCCAAAAACTCTCTTTTTCTAATTTTCTGGGTTATGTAATGTAAGCTATGTTCTTTTAGTTAATATATTAGCAGTGACTTGTGCGATGCGATACAAATTTTTTTAAATTATTAACATTAAAAAAAATAAAAATATCTTCAAAACAATCAAAATAGTTTTTTTATGTTAAGAACTACTAATAGTTATAAATTCATGTGTAAAAATTGATTAAAAAAATTAAATATAACATAAAAATTTAATTGGATAAACAGTTTTACGTTTGCTTTAATTTTATTAGATAAAATTTTGCTTTAATTATTAGATTAAGGCATGGAGAATCTAATAATAAAAAAAATAGGAAACTAATTTTCATATAAATTAAGGAAGTTTAGTTGAGAGATTTTTGAAAAATAGTGTGAGTTTGGGTGAGAGAGTTAAAAGATTTTATTTTATGTTATAATTTTGAAAAGGAAGAATTAGATATTTTAGTGTTGGTTGAATCAATTATATACTAATATACATGGAATAATATATATGCAATAACATACTTATTAATTTTTTGATATCTAAAGAGGAAATTGGAAAAGATTACGAATAGGGGAACTGTCACGCCCCGTGTCCGGAGACCCAGGAAGTGAGTGTAAAGCAAGCATAACATGACCACACATTACCGCATCAGAGCTAACGCAACAGTCACATAGTGGACCCACAAAACAAAACTGC
>JAVXUM010000037.1:16285189-16295283 GCA_035590655.1 Pouteria glomerata
CGTTTTTCTGTTTTTGTTTTCATTTTTTTGGAAACAAAAAAGCGGAAACAGATTTAACAAACATGTTTTTGTTACAAATTTTCAAAATTTTGAAAACGAAAACAGAAAAACAGAAAACTGAAACGTTACCAAACGGGGGCATTGTGTTTGGTACATGAGAATGGGATAGAATAGAATCTATTTCCACTTTAACCTATTCTTAGGTTCTTATTAAAAACTGAAGTTGGAATACTATTCCTTTTCCCACATTAAGTGAAAAATGGCATTCGTCAATTTAAGTGATAGAATAGCTATGCCAAAGTTCTCTCGATCTCTTTGAGTTGTAAAATGATCATTTCACTCATGGATCCTATTTTTGGCCTAAATCTGAACTTGGGCTGTAGAATGACTATTTTATCTCTGAGTTTGTTTTTGGCCCAAATTTGTATTTTGGGCTTCCCAAAAGGCTAATAATATTCATCGATATGTTCCTTAATAGCTAAACAAAATTTTGGCTTGATCCAAACTCAGATTGTAAAGTGAAAATTTTTGCCCCTAGGCCTTTTTTGGCCAGAATTCATATTTTTAGCTTCTAAAAAGATTAAAGAATACTTATTAACATGTTTCTTAAATAAATTTTGGCCTAATCCGAGTTCGAGCGCTAGCGGTAAAATGATGATTTAACCTTGGGCCATTTTTTGCTTAGATTTGTGTTTGAGGCTGCCTAAAAGGCTACTGGAGTTGTAAAATGACCGTTTTACCCTTAGGCCCTTTTTTGCCTAGATTCACATTCTAAAAATAAAATTATTTTTATAGTTATTAAAAAGTTGATGTTAGTAAATTTTATTATATTTCATTTTATTTTATTTCATCATATTTAAAATATGTAATCAAAATATGGGAACTTGAATGTTTATAACATTCCTTTGATTGTCATGTTGGCAAACCAAACAAAGGATCTGTTCCCTTCCTCATTTCATTCTCAATTTTTATTCAATTCTATTTCGACGTGCCAAACATAGCCTAATCACTTTCCTTTCTCATGGCCATTGGGATCCCATGCCCTGCTACTAACCGATAGGATATAATAAGATTTATGGAACTATTGGTTTACATTCATAAACATGCTTAGCTCTTTGAACACCCATGGCCATCCCAAAAATGGGATGAAACAAAACTTGGATTTCTGTGGCCTTTGTGCTTGAGCAGTAGCCTCTTGATGCTTTCTTAATGCAATCCTTTTTCTTATCAAAAACTAAATAAAAAAAAAATATATATATCATAAATTTAATCAATGAAAATATTTCTTAGCAATATTTTGTAGCATGCTGTGTATTTGATCTCAAGTTATGCAAGGTTTACCTAATCTGGGAAAAAAGGCAACATTCCTAGCGCTTATAGACAGCAATAAGTTTTCGAATTCTCTGGTGAATGGTTGAATTTGATTACTTTGAATGATGTAGCATTAATGTTATCTCTGTTTTTGATGATTTCATAGAGGTAGCTTAAACTTACAATTAAGCACAATCCTATTGTGTCATTACTCCCTCAAATAAATTAACTGCTTGTTTTACTGTGTCATCATCTTGATCATGGATTAATGCAGCATGTTTTTGCAACAGAGAAACCTAAAAGACATGGTTAATATGGGTTTGTCAGCCAAGAAGGAGAAAGATAATAGATTCCAGCTGATGAAAAAGGAAATAGCTGAGCTGATTCAATTGCGAGTGCGCTATATGAAGTCCAAGGTACTTTGAGAAATTTCTGATCCCCAAGCCCCCACCCACTCCCCAAAAGATACACTCCCCCCCCTCCCCCCCAAAAAAAAAAAAAAAATAATAATAAATAAATAAAAAATAAAAGATTTTGTTGAGTCAAAATGGAATTTGAAACAGCTCTTTATAATGCTTTTTGTTTCTTGCTGATACTCATGCAGCTTACGATGAAAGTTACGGGTTCTTTCATAGATCTAAATTTATACTAAACATATTTTGTGTTTTTACAGGCAGTTGGGCAACAAACTGGAGCATCTGATGAGTTACAGGAAATCAGCAATGAAGAGAAAGAGTTCATTAAAAGAAAATATAGCATGGATGATGCACTGGAGGACAAGATTTGTGATCTCTATGATCTTTATGTTGAAGTATTAACTTGTTTTCAAAATTGTTCCTCTTAGGTTATTTGCTTTGTTCAAGAAATTCTTTTTTGTTTTGCTGTGTCCTGCTCATGGTTATTCTGTCATTTTAGGGGCTAGATGAAGATGCTGGTCCACAAGTGAGAAAACTATATGCAGAGGTAGTTCATTGTCCTTTCTTTTAATTATATGTGTCGACTAGAGGGTATGGAGGAATTTTCCAGAATTGTATGCCCGTTTTGATGGTGTTTCATGTCAAACATTTTAGCAGGATGTGCAGTTAGCCATGTAGAAAGCTGGAAGTGTTCTGGTTATAACTTTGGCCAAATGTGATTTTATTTTAGCCCGCATCTGAAATTGTGCGAATTAAATTCTCAGACATCAATTATCTTGCAATGAAACAATAAGAGTTGGCATTCCATGCTCTGAGCCAATGTTTTTCTTAAACCAGAATTTCATTGATTTTACTTTTTTTTTTCTCCCTTTTCCTATCCTATTGAGTAGGGTTGTAAATTATCGGCTTTTATGGTTGTCCAAACATTGTTTACTTGTATATCAGTAAAATTTCTGACTTCTTTTGTTTTTAATTGTTTCTGCCATTTCTAATGCAGCTAGCTGAATTATGGCCGGTAGGATATATGGACAATCACGGGATTAAACGTGCTATATGTAGGGCAAAAGATAGGAAGCGGGCGCTGTACAGCCGACATAAGGTATTGATTGATGTTGCATATACATGAATTCACTTATTGGAAAATTGGTTGTGTATGGCTAAACTTTTTTTGATGGGTAAGTATAAACCAAATCAAACTAAATCAAACCAAGCCTTTTCTCACTAGGTGGGGTCAGCTATATGGATTTGATGATGCCAATCAAATTTGTTTAGAGCCATGTCGTCCGTTAGATCCATGTAGCCAATGTCATGTTTAATACCTTTCTAACTGTTCTTGGGTCTCCCCTCCGTCTTCTAGTCCTGGCAATCTCCATGGTTTCACACCTTTTAACAGGTGTCTCTGTTGGGCGTTTTCTAACATGACCGAATCATCTTAATCGATTTTTTCTCATTTTATCTTCAATCGGTGTTATTTTTACTTTACCTCTAATTTTTTCGTTCTTAATCTTATCTCTTCTTGTGATCCTGCACATTCATCTTAGCATTTTCATATCTGCAACTATCGTCTTCTGAACATGATTTTGATGGGTAAGTATAATTACTATTAATAAAAAATGAAGGTACAAGTAGTAACAGGATCAGATCCCTACCAGAGGTAGCCACCAGTTTATAAACCTAAACAGTTAGTTTCCAAAGATAGCTACCAGAGGTAGATATCAAAGGATGCTACCTTACAATCTGCCAAAACCTCCTATTCCTGTTTTCTACAGTTCCTACATAAATTTGTACAATGTTCAACACCTCTCTGATTATAGAGCAGGCATTGGCCCTAAGTCCTCAAAAGCAGCAGATTCCTTTGCCTCCACATGCCATAAACAACAGCCCCAAAAGCAATCCTGTTCAACCCACTTGGAAGTGAGTGAGATTGAAGATTCCCTATGGCCCATTGGATGGCTTGATCCCAGTTGTTAGCAGCAAAAACACAGTTTCTCTTTGATATTGACTATGACCAAATTCTATAGGAGAAAGGGCATTGAACAAATAAGTGATCCATATCTTCCTCACAAAAATAGCATTTCATTGATTCATGCAACCCATGGTAAACCAGCTTATCTCGAGTAGTTAGTTGCATCTGTACTACAACCAAAGAATAAACCCCTGCCTAGGTATATGGAGCCTTCAAACTTAATTACTTAATTAAGAAGCTCCAACCAGAGAGGGTACATGAGATTCTTGTAGAGTTCCATACTGATCTCAAAGAAAATTGACTACTGGAGTCTGGAAGCCAGATTACTTGATCACCCTTATTAAGATCAGGAGGGGGAAGATTAACAGTAGCTCTCTTAAGATCCGGAAGCTCAGGAGAATTAGACACAGGCCGTTGCCCCCGTGGGCCCCATTGGGAAGAAATGATAGCACTCACCAAGCAGAGGTACCTGACCCTGAATCGTAAATTACTCTTTGATCTGCTCCTCTGCAAATAGGTCCTGAAGGCAACCAAAAATCATACCATAAATAAGTCAAATTGCCTTTACCTATTTTGTAACAGATGGGGGCTCTACCAGTCTCTCTCAGTTGCAGCGGCTTTCGTCATGTCTGTGAGCAATCTCCAGGAATATTCAGAGTCCAAAAAATGCTGCCTCTTAACAGATTTGCATGAGTCCACTTAGCCCAGCTACTGGTTGACTTCTGTTTTGAAGCAAGCTCTGAAACATATCTCAACATTGAAGCCTTGTTCCATTCCTTCATTTTCTTAATCCCAAGTCCTCCTTCTTCAATAGGTAAAGTAATTTTCTCCCTTTCAACCTTTGCTCCTGAGGCATTTAGGTTCTGAACCACTCCATAGGATCTTCCTACAACAACTTTCAGCTTCCTTGATGACTGCTGAGGGAAGAGTAAAGTGAGAGCACCCGAAAGCTTGCAAATTGAAAAGCACTGATTGGATAAGTTGGACCTGCCAGCATATGAAAGGAAGGAGCTTGTCCAACACGTGATACGTGAAAGGATTTTCTCCAGCAAAGGTTTATGGTTAGCAGCTCTTAACTTGGAAGAAATAAGAGAGCCCCAACATATCTCACAAGCTGTTTACCCCTTTTGAATCCCCAAAGAATCAATTCTCGAAGAAAGTTGGTTGTTAACTCCGGAAGAAAGACCTCACTTTCTCCTTATTAGGAATAAAAGCCCTGTGAATCTTGAGAGTAGGTGCGGCCCATCATAAAGGGTAGAAACAAATCCAGCTTTCCCCTTGCAGAATAGAAAAAGGTCATTGAGAAGTTTTAGTCTTCTTGGATCTCCCATGGTAATCAAACTGATTTGCCTGAGCTATTTTCCTTGCAAGAATCTTGGAGAGGATGCATAAAACAAAAAGACAAGGAGCTATTGGGTTCCCTTGCCTTATTGCCTTCAACCCTGGAAGTATCCAACTAATTCCCCTTTCACACTTGTAAGAAAACTTAGAGAGGAGATGCAGCTTTTGATCCAATTTATAAACATGCTTGGGAACCTCATCAGCTCCATGGTATCCTAAATAAATTCCCACCTGGCAGAATCATGAGCCTTTTTAAGATCAGCCTTCAAAGCACGTTTGGGAGATGTTCCATCCTTGTGATACCCCCTAAGAATCTCTTATGCAAGCAAGATGTTATCACTTAGAAATTATACAAGGTGTTGCAGGATATAGGTCTGAATTTAGTGACTCTAGAAGGATTAGAGACTTTTTCGACAAGAGCAATGGTGATGTTATTAACCTGTTCGGCAAACAACCAGAAGAGGAGAGTGACTGAATAGCTTCAATAATCTCTTATAATCTCCCAAGCAGCCCTAAAAAAGAAAGTATTAACTCCATCTGGTCCATGGGCTTTGTTTGGATGGAGGGAAAAGATAACACTTCTAATTTCCTCTCTAGTAACAGGTCTATTCAGTAAAGAAGCTTGAAAACAGGATATATACTGGTGAACAAACTCAGATGGGGCAGGTTTACGAGGATGGTCAATATTGCTTTCTGAGCCCAAGAGATTTGTCTAAAGATTTGTCTAAAAGGAAACAGTTTACTCTTTAATATCAACTTGATTATAAATCTAACACCATCATTTTTCTGAAGTGATAGGATCATGCTTCTATTATGTCAGGCCTTAACACACTTGTGAAAGAAGCTGGTATTCCTATCTCCCTGCTTAAGCCACTGAATTCGACTCTTCTGCCTGATAATATTCTCCTCCTGATCAATGGCAGAATTATGATCTCCGGATAAATCTCTATCTTTGTCAATGCGCTCTGGGCATTCTCCTTCACTTTCTATCTCGTGCTGGACAGCATACAAATTCAGTCTAAGGAGTTAAGTCTCTTTCTAGAGTTCCTGCAATTGTCATTGTTGAGTGCTTGAAGCTCCAACTTCACATTCCTTAGTTTCTGATATACTCTGTACATAGGGTGCCTGAATTAGCTTGCATCGATGCTCTGCTAGCAGTAGGGAGAAATTCATCGTAGGCTGCCCAACAATTGAAGAATTTGTTGGATGATTGATATTCTGATTTTAATATGTTAATATTCATGTATCATTGTATTTATGTGTCTAGAGGTGATATATCTAAGTCTAGGAGTAATATATATATTTATGTATCAAACTATTTATGTATCTAAGGCTAAGGGTGATGTATTAGTCTAGGTAATCTAAGCAGTCTTTATTGTATGATTATAAATAAAAACCATTGACAACCCAATTGAGGTAAGTCATTCAGAAAAATATCTTATCTTTTTACATGGTATCAGAGCCTTTTCACTTTTCTACTTCTACGGTATCTCTTGTTGAATAAATCTTCTCTTTGCTGGTACAACTTCTCTACCTTTCATAATATCTGAAGTTTCCCAAATCCCAAATTTTGGGACTTAACCAAACTCAACAATTGCAGAACTATGAAATCTGCAGCTCTTTTACCGCCTTAATGGCTGAAACTATTTGAAATGGTCTCAGATAGTTAAGGCCTTTCTAAAAGGGAAAGGAAAGATCAGTCATATAACTGGTGATTCTCCGAATCCTGTAGACTCAAAATTCAATCTTTGGGAAGAGGAGGACTCCATGATTATGTCATGGCTATGGAAATCAGTGACCCCTGAGGTGAGTGGCCCATATATGTTCCTGACAGCAGCCAAAGACATTTGGGAAGCTGTCCAACAAACTTACTCTAAGATGAAAGATGTAGCCCTAATCTATGATATTAAGACAAAGTTGTCCACCACCAAACAAGGTACAATGTTTGTTATTGAATACTATAATGTTATGAAAAGTTATTGGCTGGAATTGGATTACTATCAAGATTTCAAAATGAAGTGTAGCGAAGATGAGGCCACCCTGAAACAATATGTGGAAAGGGAAAGAATTTTTGAATTCCTTGCAGGGCTAAAAATTGAAGATCCATATACAAGTCTTAGAAGGAGACTTTACGTTATCTCATTGAAGTTTTTTCTCTTGTTCGGGTCGAAGAAGGTGGAAGGACTGTGATGCTTGATACTCCTGATTTAGAAGGATTTGCCATGGTGATTACTAATGAAAACTTTAAGCCTTCAAGTGAGATGCTGAATGCTAACATAGAGAAGGCAGAGAAGGCAAGGGCAGAGGGGACTAAGTTATCTCAAAGAGAAGGAGTTTGGTGTACCTATTGCAAAAAGCCGCGACACACCGAAGACACTTGTTGGAAACTCCATGGAAAGCCCCAAAAAATAGGACGCCCTGGTGGATCTAAAGGAAACCAACAACATGGATGAGCCAACACGACCAATCTAGAAGTTCAGTCTAAAGATAAACCAAGTTTTGAGGGTGGAAACTTCAGTAAAGAAGAGATTGAGTGACTTGGGAGCTTCCTCATTTCCTTTGACAAACTGACGGGTTCATGTTCTCTTGCTCAAAATGGTGAGACCTCCTATTCTCATGGACTTAGTGCCTTAAATACTATTCAGTCCAGCTCTTGACTCAGTAGCTTCAAATCATATGACTTGGGTTTCAGGATCTTTTACCTCTTGTCAGCCATGCCCAAGTAATAAAAAAATCAAGGTGGCGGATGGTTCCTTGACAACAGTTGCTGGTCAAGGGGAGGTGGATTTAAACTCTTTAATTTCTTTAAAAAATGTTCTACATGTCCCAAAGTTGACTGTTAATCTCTTAACTATATGTCAAATAACTAAAGACCTAAATTGTTGTGTAATTTTTTCCCGAGTATTGTGTGTTTTAGGAGCTACCCACGGGGAAGATGATTGGGCATGCTAGAGTAAAGGATGGGCTGTATGTTTTTGAATTTCTTAAAGCGAGGGGCAGGCACATTGATTAGTTTCCTAAATCTTATGTTTCAATTAATTCCAATAAAGATGATATTTGGAATCATCGCTTTCGTTTGGGATATCCTCCTTTTAGCCTTCTTAAGAAAATGTTTCCTTCATTATTTAAAAATGTTGTTGCTGAAAGCTTTCATTGTGATGTTTGTGAGTTTGCAAAGCACCACCGCGTGTCTTTTCTTGTTAATAATACAAGGTCCTCATTTCCATTCTATTTGATTCACATTGACATTTGGGGGCTGCCACAAATTTCAAATATCTCTGGTGCAAGGTGGTTTGTAACATTTATTGATGATTGCATCAAACTTACTTGGGTATACCTTCTTAAACACAAATATGATGTGAGCCACATTTTTCCTACTTTTTGTAACATGATTCAAAATCAGTTTGGAGTTGGAATTAAAGGCATTCGAACTGATAATGCTAGGGATTATTTTAGCCAAGTTTTATCTCCGTATTTTCAAAAAGAAGGTATTATCCACCAATCTTCGTATATAAACACCCCACAACAAAACGGGGTGGCTGAACGAAAAAATAGGCACTTACTCGAGGTAACCCGAGCATTATTATTTCAAACTCATGTTCCAAAAAATTATTGGGGAGAAGCTGTTTTGACAACCACCCATTTGATCAATCGAATACCTTCTAGAGTTTTGGATTACAAAAGTCTAATGGCGACATTCTTTGAATTCTTCCCAGCTTTCCAATTTTTCTCCAAACTTCCTCCAATAATCTTTGGCTATGTGTGTGTTAATGTATGTACATAAATGTGTAGGATGTATGTAGACTTATAGAACTTGTAGAGTCTCCTATGGAACTTGTAGAGTCTCCCTAAAATTTGTATTGTCTCATTTCAAATTATGATAAATCAATACACAAACACCCAGTTGGGTGTGTGGTGTGCAATTCTTCCTAGTTTATTACTTTTACATGGTATCAGGGCGTATATAGAATTGCCATTGTTTTTCTTCTGTGTGCCTTGAACACTGTCAAAACAGTGTACACAGAGAGCTTAGCATCAGTCTTGGTTCTTCATCTCTATCAAGCGTGGGTTGGCCTATTTTGGTGTCATTTCAACAATTGAAGTAGTTGGGAGTAGTCATTGGTGTCAGACGACTACCGTCGAAGTAGCGCTGTCATTAGAGAAGTAGCTGCGCGCCTCTACACTCCACCTACACCAGCGCACATGGGCCTCACGCGCTGACGCTCGAGCCGCGATTGATGGCGCGAGTTGTCAGTTGTCCTTCGGCCTTTTTCGTCGGACATTTTCCTCCATCCAGTGACCCTAACCATGTTGTTTGTTTGGTAATTGGTCAACTTTTGTTTGACTCCTCTCCTTGTCCGGGACTGTTCATCTGGAGATTTCTCTTCAAGCTTCTATTTACAATTATAAATGGCTACTAAGGCTTCCTTTGAGCAGAAAATGATGGGTGGTTCCATCCCTATTCCTCAACAGGTGACCACTAGAAAATTGAATGGGTCAAACTACATTCAGTGGTCTAAAGCAATTAAGATTGTGTTAACGGGGTATGGAAAGCAAAAACATTTTACTGAGACTGAACCTCCTAAAATAGATCCTAAGGACGATACGTGGGTTGAAGAAGATGCTCATCGTGTTAATCTATTGTGGAATTCTATGGAGCCTAATATAGCTGATATGTGTACTCACCTCGATACATGTAAAGATATTTCGAAGTATGTTCATCTTTTCTTTTTCAGTGATTTCACTCGAATGTATGATCTATCACTGGAATTTTTCCAACTCCAATGGTCCGGCAGGCCAGTTACGGAATACTTTGCTACTCTGAAGCGTGTCTATGAGGAACTTAATTCCTTGCAATCATTGTCCACAGATATCAATGAAATGCAGAAGCAAAGAGAACAAATGATGGTACTTCGTTTCCTTGCCAGTCTAGATTCTGAGTTCGAGCCAGTCCGAGCTCAGATCCTCAGTGGAGCTACTCTTCCCTCATTTGCAGAAACATATTCCAGAGTTATGAGGGTTGTTTCTAAGGACTCAACCACTACTCCAGATTCTATCTG
>JAVXUM010000037.1:16313397-16326901 GCA_035590655.1 Pouteria glomerata
AATATAATTTAATTGTTATATTATATTATATTATATTACATTCTATTATTTTAGTTATGGTTTAATTATTATATTGTATTATATTATAATTTAATTTCATATTATATTATATTTTATTATACTATATTATACTATATTATAATTTAATTATTATATTATATTATATTGTAAACCAAACCAAGCATTTTTCCCACTAGGTGGGGTCAGTTATATGGATTTGACGACGCCAATCAAATCTATTGAGGGCCATATCCTACGTTAAATCCATGTAGGCAAGGTCATGTTTAATAATTCATTTCCAACAGTTTTTGGGTCTTCCTCTCTCTTTTCTACTCCTGACAATCTCCATACTTTCACACCTTTTAACCGGTGCCTCCGTTGGACGTTTTTTAATATGACCAAACCATTTTAGTCGATTTAATTGTTATGTTATATTATATCATATTATGTTATATTATGTTATATTATATTGTAATTAAATTAGTATATTATATTATATTAATTACTAAATTAATATTGCATTTTAGTATAATATAATATATTATATTATATTATACTATTTTATAATTTAATTTAATTATTATATTATATCATATTTTATTATACTATATTATATAACAAAAATGGACAAAATTTAAAATTGGCAAAATATTTACGACAGAAAACAAAAAGTGAAAACACATTTTTTTCTATTTTCGTTTTTCTATTTATATTTTTATTTTTTTGGAAACAAAAAAATGTAAACAGATTTAAAAAACATATTTTTATTACATGTTTACAAAATTTTGAAAACAAAAATGAAAAAATAGAAAACGGAAATGCTACCAAATGGGAGCGAAATAACTTGTTTTGTTTCTTGTTGTCTGCCTTTTTTATTCTCAAAATTTTTAAAATTCAAAACAAAAAAATTTGGTAATTATTATAGTGGTTAAAAATACAAAAACACGACTTATTTTATTTTATTTTTTAAAAGCGAACTCACCAAATTAAGTTGCCTGTTCACTTGTTTTCAACATAAATGAAACGGTAGTAATTCCTTTGCAGTTACAAAACCTACGTCAAACAAGAAGCCACTGATCACCTTAGCGTAAAATTTCGCTTTGAAGGCAAGGACGATGGCAATGGGCATGCCAATGCAGTAAAATTTTCCCAAGTTAATGTACGCTGCTAAGTGCTATCAACCACACCCTCTGGCCACCCCTACATATATATATATATTGTTGTAACAAAGAATATAAGGGCATGTGACAGTTTCTTAAGGAAGGCTGCCGAACAAAAGTATACTTGAGATTGTGTATCCCCGACCTCAAGAGTTAGGTCCCACCGAGTAAACTAAACGAGAAGTGTTAGGTTTGATTTATTCCTAACTTTTTGGTTCAAATATAACCAGATGATTTCATTTAATAAGTTTATCATCATTAGATTAGCAAATTGATGTGACAGTAAGACTTTCATAATGTCTAAGTATACAATTAAAGCTGGTTTATGCCATGCCTACATTAAATGTTATGTGATGGGCATTTAATGCAAAGCAGTTTGCCACACGAGTTGGGCAGTCAAATGGGAAAGAAATGATTTCCTCAGACAAAGAATAATATTATTTTACTCTCACTTTCCTTACTATAAATACAACACTTAGTCATTAATTCAGGTATGCTCTCCATAGTCCACACAATCGCAACTACACTCTCTTTATTCTTTTAAAAACATTTATTGATTTTACTATCGGAGGGGTTTTAGTCGGAGACCCTCCTTGGCCAGTCCTTCTAACTTTCATTGCTTTGTAGGCTCACTTTCATCGTTTCTAGCGGACGTGGAGAGCAACTTCGACAGTATTTTTTATTGCCGAATATTTGGCGTCGTCTGTGGGAAACGATTTCTTGGTTCCCTACACTGTTTCATTGATTAAATTATCTTATTTGTTTAATTCATTTTGATTATGGCTATTGAAAGAACTTCGACTCCAGCACAATCCCCATGGGTTGGGGATGAAACTACACCCTCAAAACAAAAGGAGGGCAACTTGGTCATACATACTCTAGCTTTGGAATCAAGCAGGAGATGAAAAATGGAAGATCCTGAGGCGATTCAACGGAGACAGGAGCTTCAGGCTTTGGCAGAGGCAAAACAGGCTGAACTGGAGGAAATTCTTCTAAAGTTAAGCCAAGAGAAAGAGAAGACAACGGCGGAAGAGCAAGATGACATGGATGGCGATTCAGACACCAATTATGACCCATTGTATGATGATTCATATGAAACATGGGAGACAGAAGAGAGGGAAGAAGAGGTAATCAGGAAAATGGGAAGTTTGACGTTAGATCAGGAGTTGCCATTGGAGCAAAATTTGTGGGGACACACCCCTCCAGGGTTGTGCGGCCAGAGGCTCCATTGTTACAAAAGAAAAAGCTTCCTGAGCCTCTTGGGCAGTAAGGCATGATCAAAAGGAGTAAACAACAGCAATAGGGGTAGCAAGAAGATCAAGACAATTCCTCTGAACATGATGAAGTGCAAATAAAGGAAAAGAGAGATCAAAAGTCGAAAATGGTAGAGGTTCCATAGCTTGAGTGGGAATCGGCAGAGCAAAGTACATGGTTGATGGCAAGGAAAGCTTTGAGTAGAATCTCCGCTTCGCCATTCACGGATGATATATGCGAAGCGGAGCCACCTAAAAAGTTTGTTACTCTGAGATTCACGCTCTATGATGGAAATATGGGTCCTTTAGCGTATTATCACCATTAGATGCAAGCCATGACTTGCTGGAGCTGGGATGACAAGCTCATGTGCCACGTATTCCCATCCAGTTTGGGAGATATAGCATTTCAATGGTTTCACAAATTAACCCCGAAAAGTATTGGGTGTTGGAAGCAGTTAGTTGAAGAGTTTGTCACATGGTTTTTGGCTAATGCCAAATAGCCAAAAATAGCTGGCGTGCTCCTGACAATGAAGAAGAAGAGCAACGAGAGTCTTAGAGACTATTTAGGAGATATATGGAGCTGTATGATGAAATTGAAGGATGTACCGAGTAACTTGTCATTACATCATTAAAGCTTGGTCTTAAGAAATAAGAGAAGTTGTGGTTGTCTTTAACTAAGAAGCTAACAGCTAACATGTCTGACCTTATGTGCCGAATTGAGAAGTATACAAAGGTAGAAGATGAGACAAGGCTAGCCGACCAGAAAGAACAGAAGTCCACTGGCTAGAAGAACAGCAAATTGAAGGGGAAGGTCATGGATGAAGAAAGAAAGTCTGTCTTTGAAGCTGTGAACATGTTTTCAAGGAGCTGATCTACAAAATCCTTCCCTAAATAAAGGATAAGCCCTATTTTAGGTCACTGAAGAAGTTGCCAGACTTTCCAAGGAAGAAGGCCCATAAAGATTATTGTTCCTATCATCGAGACCGGGAGTATCGAATCGGACAATGTCGTTCTTTACGCTTCCTCCTAGAAGACCTGGTGAAGGAGGGACACTTGAAGGAATTTGTAGATGAGACACAAACCACGACAACAGATGATCATCCTCGAGCATTACAAGAGGATTTAAGAAGAAGAAGGGATGACGATGATGATGACGTGAAAGGAGATCAGCAGCTTTCCCAAGCAAGACAATAGAGGAATGTTCAACGCCCAGTGGTGATCCATATAATTCACATGGAAAACTGTACACAAGGAATAGCAGGGGGCTCCGAAGGAACGAGACATCATGATGTTCGGGATGAGGAGATTTTGAAGGTTACTGTGGCTCTGAACAAGAGGTAGAGGCAGAATGAGGTCAGAATTATTTCATTTCATGAAGAAGAAGGGTTTTGGGTAAAGCACCTACACAATGATTCTTTGGTTGTTACCATGGGCATGTTTGAATCCGAGGTAAGTGATCGCTTTTAGAATGTGCGTCTAAACTTAACCCCCAAGTATAAGGGTGTGCGGTATAGTTTTACCTGGTGAGTCCAGGATCGTATCCACAGAGAGCCTACGATTTTAGTTTCTAAGTTCTTCTAGGTTATGCTGATCCTAAATGTGCTTGCAAAATAAATTAAGAAAGTTATTTGTTGATTTGTTTGATGTAGAGTTTCCTAGACAATTCTCCTAAAGAGCAGTAAATAAAGCATTTAGTAAAATAATTGCAACTAAGTAAGATGCGTGAATAGTAGAATAAAGTAAATATTTCCAAATTCAAATATTGCAAAGGTACCTTGATTTGGTGTTTAATTTTCAGATATAGGAAAGTCTAGTTAGTTAAACCCCCCTTAATTTTAACACAATTCAAATTTCACGTTTTTTGAAGGAAATACGAAGTGGAAAATATTTCGTTAAAATTTCCTTGATTTTAACACAATTCATATTTCACGTTTTCTAAAGAGGGAAATAAGAATTGGAAGATTTTTTATTAAGGATTCGTGGTTTTGAATTCCCTTTTGTCTACGATAAAGTTTTTCAAAGAAATTTTAAAGCACCAAAAGTCTTTATAAGTGATTGTTGGAATATGATCAAAGAATTTTGTTTCCTAATGCCTTTTTGTAAACAAAATAGAATTCCAAATAAGGTGTAGTACCCCTAGGGTTTTAACCACTTGATTTCCTAACCCTACTTTGAAATACCAAATCAAGGTTGTGAAGCTCTAGCCTAGCATGTTTGCAAGATTAATTAATAAAAATTCTGCAAATACTTCCTAAAACTGTTTGTGATTGAAAACTTGAAGCACAGGAAACTAAAAGTGCAAGAAAGCCCTAGATGGTAACTAAGCATGCAAGAACATAACGTATTCAATCAAGAACAAAAGCAAGAACCAAAATTCATGAAATGAATCAAAATAGATGAAGAAAACTTTTATTAAATTTAAACTAATTAAACACCGTAGTTCGAAGATGTAAAGCAAAGATAATCAACATTGAAACGAACCAATGAACAACGAAGAAACATCCAAGCATAAAAATAGAGTAAAAATAAAAAGAAAAGAAAGAAAGAATAAAACCTAGAAACTACTGAAAACGGCTGGAAAAATTCCGAAAAGGAAACTCTCCAAAAACCTACATAAGTTCACTATATATAGGCAAACTCGAAAAAGTTAACAATCTCGCCTGGTTTGGACGAGCCATAATGGGCGTCCGGATGGGCCATAATGGGCGTCCGGACCACAGTGTGTATTCATCCCTAGAAATCAATTCACCCGATACATAGGCGTCCGGACCAGTGATCAGGCCGTCTGGACCAGCAAGTATCTTCGTCTAATTCTGTGTTGATGAGTTCCTCTCGGCTGTCCGAACCATTGGGGGAGTGGTCTGAACCCTGCTATACACAATTGCTTCTTTGCTTCTCTCCAAGCCTAGTTTCGGTTTTTTTTTCATTTTGTTATGCCACTTATTTTCCTTCGTTTTCTTCATCACTCATCAATGAATTATTCTCATTTTCACTGCATTGAAGAAAACAAACAGATAAATATCATAAAATAAACAAACTTATAAGTAAAAATGCATGAATATGCACTTATTTGCTAAGTTTGTAATTACACTTTTGAAGCGTAATCACACCCTCCAACTTGAACATTGCTACTCACTGGCAATTGCTTTATTTAAAACAAAATAAGTTATTATCCTATGTCTCTTTTTGTTAGAAACACGACTACACTTAGTTATGTGCAGCAAGCCTTTTAAACCCTTAGATTCCCCCTAGTGGACGAGTGAAGTCTCGTGAGAGTTTGCAGTGAATCTACCCACAAAATTCCTAACTTAGTTCAGTGGGTGGTGGTAATCAATCCGACAACTCCTGACTTAAGTTCAATATGAAATAAGTAGTAAAACTTTAAAATTTTGCATAAAATTCCCTAATGTACCTCAGACTCACCCAACTTTTCGACTATCTAATTTCAAGTGCATCAAGTCATGTCATTCAATCAACCTAGTTATCAAATAAAAGGGAGAGAAAGGATATTACCTCAAGAGCTTCTTTATTTGAGGAAAAATAAAAGATCAAGACAAGAAAATTGTTAGATTTTTTTTTATAAGTAAGAATTTTAGAATTAAAAGAGAATAAAAAGAAAAGGAATAATAAAATAAATGAAGAATGAAAGTAAATAGAAAAATAAAAGAAAAGAGAATAAATAAAGAAAATCTAAACTACTAAGAACTACGAAAAATAAAGAAAGAAAAAAAAAAAACTAATCTACTATTGTACAAATAAAACAAAGAAAAATGGTTATCCAACACCCATTCTATCCCACACGTCCACAAATGGTTGAAGACATAAAACGTTCTTTTCGGACTCACAAAACACCAAAAGTGGACGCTCATCGGGTGTGAGACACACCAATGGAAGAAATGCCAAGTGAGGTTCATGAAACCTCAGATTTAGCCATGATGCATGCCCGGATATGGACCTGATGGGTTTAATAAGTTTTTCAATGCCCAAGAAATCTATGGATGTAGAAATGGTAGACGTTAATGATCTCTCAACACCCAAAAAGTCTTCTGATATGGAAATAGTGGGGTTCAATGCTCCTTGTCTCATGTCTACTACATCCCTCCAGTGATGGTCAGTATCATGGTAGTCATTCATGATCCCCATAGTAGGACTATCGAATGGGGCTAAGTTAAGAGATGAGAGGTGCGCACTACTGTCAGCCTCGGGTGTGTCGTGAAATGAACTAGGGTCAACTGACTCAATGATGTGCTCCTCGGTCCATGTGTCATTCAAATGCTCAGTTGGAGTCAAGTGACTCTCAATAGGGTCCAAGGTGGTCAGGGTACGTTGAACAGGGAATTTACCACTTAGAGTGGTACTCAGGGCTTGTGTCAGCCTAGAAATTTGTCTTTTTATGTCCTCTAAAGCCTGTTTCACAGTGTTATTGATACCTATCTGCTGTTGCATGAATTGATGAAAACTTTTAATTTGAAAACTGTGGGTAAAGGTTTGGTAAGTAGGGAGGTATCTTGTAATAAAAGCTTTATGACATTGTTCCTAAGTGGTCCATTCACTATCACAGCACTAGTAATCGACCAAACCTTGTAATGATAAAGAAAAAAACATGAACCTGAGTCTCTCGTTCATTCTAACATCTTATGAACCACACACTGCCTTAAACGTATCAAGGTGAAGACATAGGTCTTCCTACTCATTGCCAAAGAATTAGGGTAATTGGTGATAGGTCTCTAGTGTATATTCATAACCAAATTGGTTGCCTAGAAACTCTATGTAGACTTGGCATTGTAGGGACCATGAGTATAATCACCAAGATTCATATCCATGATAAGAAAAAAAAAATGAAAGCAAAATGAGAAAAGAGAAAAACTACACTAAAATGCAACCTAAGTGAACTAGCATGCAAGCTCGGCTATATGATATGCAAATAAGTATGGTTTTTTTTTCTTTTTTTTGGAATATTAAACCTAAAATAACCTAAAAACTAAGGTTGGCTCCTCGGCAACGGCGCCAAAAACTTGACTGTTTTTAAATAGTGTATCTAAACTTAACCCCCAAGTATAAGGGTGTACGGTATAGTTTTACCTGGTGAGTCTAAGATTGTATCCACAGGGAGCCTAAAGTGTTAGTTTTTAAGTTATTCAAGGTTCTTCTAATCCTAAAGTGCTGAAAAATAAATTTTTGGTATTTTTGGAAAATGAATTTTCTACTAAATTTCTTAACCAGCTTTAAATAAAGATAATGCAGAAATAATCTCTAATGAATAAAAATTGTGAAAAGGCAACACACTTAATTAATTTATAAATTCAAATAATAAGAAAGCAACCTTGGTTTGGAATTCAGTTTTCAGGTAAAGAAGAGTCTTGTAATTGAAACCCTTTTATATTTTTACACAATTCAAATTTCACGTTTTTCTGAAAAGAAGGAAAATATGAATCGGAAGATATTTCGTTAAAAATTTAAATTACCAATTAATCTCAATTCAAGTTTCACGTTTTTCACAAAGAAGGGAAACAAGAATTGGAAGATATTTCTTTAAAGGGTTCGCGGTTTTGAATTCAAGTTGTTTACGTTAAAGGATTAAAAATTGAGTTTAAAGTTCCAAAGTTTTTTTCCAGTGATTACAGAGAATATAGACAAAGAACTTTGTTTTTGAAATTCTTTTCGTAAATCAAATTGAAATTCAAATAAAGGTGTGTATACGCTTACGTATACACATCGCGTATATACACTTAGGATTTTCATTTACTTTGATTTGCTCTACCCTACTTTGAAAACCAACCAAGGCTATGGAGATTCTAGCCTAGCATGTTCGCATACATCATCTTAAATCAATAAAGAAAATAACTTAAACAAATACAAATGAAGGCAAGAGAGACAAGAACAAAAACAATGAAACATAAACCCTAGGTTCTAGCTACGCATGCGAAGAACATTCAATCATGCAAAAAGAATCAAAACTAAAACATAAACAATGAAGAAAATCACCAAAAGAATGGAAAACTTTAAATTAAACCTGAAATAAATGAGTACCACACTTCGTAGACATGAAATGAAAAACAATCAACGTTGAAATGAACCCACGAACAATAAAAAACAGCCAAGCATAAATAAAAAAAATAAAAAGAAAAGAAAGAAAAATTAAATCCTAGAAACTACTCTTTACGGCTGGAAAAAGGTATATCAAAATTCCCCCAAACTCGTGCAAAAGTTTGGCTTTTATAGTGCTAACAAAGCCCTAAAAGGAGAGAACATGAAATTGCTGAGAAAGTCGCCTGGTCCGGACCAGGGCCTAAGGTGGTCCGGATGGCAGTATGCTTTCTATCCATTTTGCTCAGCTTTGATGTTCTGCTGCACAGCTTTCTATCCCAAACTTCTAATGAGATTTTGACCTTAAAGACGAGGGATTCAGGCTTCGTGTAAAACACGAAAGTTGTATCCCTTTAAGTCTTCTTTCTTACCCAAAAAGAATCTCATCAATCGGAGTTCTGAACAGAAAGTTATGTCTGAAACACTACAAGGTGTTTTGCAAAACTCTACTGCACACTTCTTCGCCTATTTTGAGCTTAGGACCATTTTTTTCGCTACAAATCATCATTATTTCATCCGTGTTCCTACATTATAGAAAATAAATCCAATAAGTAATAAAAATAGTACAACTAAAAGAATTTATAAGAAAAATGTGTAATTATAAACTAAAATGTGAAGTTTATAATTACACTTTTCAAGTGTAATAAAAAATTACTGCTCTAAAACCAACTAAAATGGAGGTGGGGTTAAAAAAAATCCTTGAAGGTAGTACTAAGATGGCTCTAACAACCATTTTGGGCTTGATGAATGCAAAATACCATTGGCTGGACTTTGAGACATTTTTTTGAATTCATAAAAAATTAACAAATTTTATAATTGAAGCTACTGAGGGACCTCATAAGATTTAAATTAACCAGACTTTGCTATGTCAATTAAGATGAAATCTTGACATTCATGTGCAATTTGAAGGCCTTATAACTTCATTTGGGGTCTCAAATTATGTTTGGTGCATCATAGCTTTGGTCTTATCAATAGGAGCAATTTTGAGTTGGTAGGAGCCCGAATGACCTTTAGAGCATATTTTAGCTATTTTGAGCCGTGCTCTATATTTTTTGGAATGTCTTGAGGATGTTATGTGTCTTTTTGTATGTTTTTGGCTTGATCTAGGTATTTCAGTCGATACTATTCCTAGGGTACGTCAATAGAGGCCATTCTTGACTTTTGGACCAAATTAACCTTAATTCTAGATTTTGACTCCTCTGTTGATGTTGGATTTGTCTGTTTGGTGTCTTAGATATACCTATATAGTCTGGTGGCCTTCTTCTTTGATCTGATCCTTAAGCTTGACTTTTTTATAGTTCTAGGGGTACAATTAGCATTTTGCTGAATGTTTGCTTTTATTAATTCATAGTGCTTTAACATATCCTATGATTCGGAAAAGTTAATTAGTAGAGAACCATTCAACTAATAAAATTAAATATGATAAAATTTAGGTAAGGGGGAAAAATTAGGGTGTCTACAATTGCCCCTCAATTTCTGCCTTAGCTTGTCTAAGGTAGAAAATGAAAATGAAACAACTTATTTTGACCCCTTGAACTATCGTAGGAGTTGCTTGCTTAGATATGTTTGTACCTTGCACTTGTCTTTGGAAAGAAGCTTTGCTTTGGTGCTAATAGATGAATGATACTTTACATTTGACTTTAAGAAGTAATTTTTACTGTTGAATGATTGTCTGTCTCGCATTGGTCTAGAAGAAATGAGCTTCGCTTGATTGCTCACAATCATTGTTGATTTTAACCTCATTTCGCACTCTTCTCTTGAACATTTTATCAAGTAAAATTCATTTCTTCTCATTTTTTCATTATTTATATTGTTTTTGTGTTTTTTAAAGGGGTATGGAAGGAAAACACCAAAAGAAAAGCAACTTGGGAGCTTATTTTGCAAGGGTATGGAAGGAAAATAACTACAAAAAGGTAACTTGGAAGCTTGAGCCAATAGATTAGCAAAGAGGTGGAAGAGTTTACAGTGGATGCTTGACTGAGAAGATTTTTGGAGGCACATCACAGGGAGGCACACATATGCAAAGAGGTCTTGGGCACATGTCACATTAGGTGCTCGAGAAAGACTTGTCTTAGGCCTATGTCACTGTGGGTGCACACTTGTATTTTCTCATGGACACTCATCAAGAGGTGTGTTTTATCCATTCGCTAAGGAATTTTATCAAACATCTAAGTGCAATAAGCTTAGGAGCATGCAAGCCTTGTGTTAAGCACTTGTGATCCTCTTCTAACAAACTCTTGGTGTACTTTTTAAATTAACAATTTGCCCTTTTATCCTTAATTTTTTGTATGCCTATAACTAGGCATTTATAACTGAGATTTGGGGGTTTTCTCCGTACATACTTTCTTTTATTTCTTTCTACTTATACTTTAACCTTGTGACCGCTCTCAGAAAATGTAGAGGCTTAAACTCTCAAGTGTAAGAGGAGGTCGTAGTTTAGTCTAGGTGAGTCCTAGGTCATCTCCACAGGGAGCAAGGGTATGACTACAATTGGAAGAAATAGGTTTGGACATACTCACAAAAATATGATCAGAAAATTTAAATAAAAATTTTTTAGGATTTCTGAACTTAGAAAAGAAAATATGATAGAAAATATATATATTTTTTTCTTTTTGCTTTTTTTTTTTAGCAAAAACGAAATTAAAAACACAAGTTGCAGATGAGAATTTTATTTTTTTATTTTTTTTTTTGTTTCAAGCTTTAATCGAATTAGCTTTAATTAAGAAAACTTGGTTTTAACCTATTCCTATAATGTGCTCAAAGACATGGATTTGAATACGTCTTATAACTCAATCTAACTTCTACACCTGAGATGCTAGATCGAAAGATAAAACTTTAAAACAACTCTCCATACACAAGTTGGTAAACTAGGGGTTTTGAAATTTGTTTCGAAGTCATAGGGACATTGAATCAAACATTTGATGTACACAAGTAACACTTCGTACCCAAAGTTCAATTATAACACCGTGATTCAATTCCTGATGTTAAACCCAGGATTCACGACTGTTACATTTTCATAAAAGAATGGTATTACATTTAAAACACTGTATTCAAATCCCTTTCTTTGATTTCATTACAATCATATGTTAAAACCAAGAAAAGATCTAGCCTAGCATGCTTACGATATTCATCATAAATCAAAATATAACTAAATGAAACTAGTATGAAAGAAGACTAAAGGAAACAAAAATAAAACGGTTAAAAATTAAACCCTGGATTCCAAATGTGCAGACAAAAAGAACATTCAATCATTAAACATAATATAAATCATGGAAATATATCTTCCAAGGAATCAAAACAATAAAATAAACTTCTATTAAATTCAAAGTAATGAAATACCGTACTTCAAAGCTGTAAACATCAATCGTAAAGTAACCACAACGGAAAGAGAACAGAAAAACATAGTAATGCACTTCCAAAACATTCTTAATTTTCAGTTAAAACACTGGCAAATTGAGAATCTAACCCTAAGAACGGCTGAGAAGAATTCTAGAAAAGTCCCTTAAAACCATAGAGACCTTGCCTATTTATAAGCCTAAGCACCAAAACCTAAAAATAAAAACTAGAAGACTACATAAACTCACCTAGTCTAGACCAGGTGACCGCGTTTAAAGTGTGCATCTAAAATCAACCCCCAAGTGCAAGGGTGTGCGGTGTAGTTTTACCTGATTAGTCCAAGATCGTATCCACAGGAAGCTTAAAGCAGGATCGTATCCACAGGGAGTTTAAAATTTTATTTTCTAAGTCCTTCTAGGTTTTTCTAATCCTACATTTGCATTAAAATAAATAATGGATTTCTATTGAGCAAGGTTTCACTAACTTTCCTAAAAGACAATAATTAAAGGAAACACCGAAAATATTTCTAACCTATTTAAATACATGAGTAACAACAGAAATTAAAGAGTTCGGAAAGCAAATAATGTGAAGTAACCTTGATTTGATGTTCAGTTTTCAGGTAGAGGAGAATTTTATAACTAAAACCTTTTTTGTATTTTACCACAACTCAAATTTCATGTTTTTCTGAAAAGAAAGGAAACAGGAATTGGAATATACTTTGTTAAAAGTTTAAATTACCACTTACGCAACTTCGTACTCACGTCAAATGGATTATGAAGTTGGAAAATTTTCTATTAAAAATACGTGGTTTTGGATTTGTTTTGTTTATGTTAAAGGTTTGAAAAATCTGATTTAAAGTTCCAAAATATTTTTCCAGTGATTCAACGAATATAGACAAAGTATTTTGTTTTTGAATGTATTTTCGTAAATCAAAAGAAAATCCAATAAAAAAGATATATACACTTACATTTCCACGAACCATAAATACACCTAGGGTTTCAACTATTTCGATCTCCTTACCCTAAGTTGAAACACCAAACCAAGGTATTAAGTTCTAGCCTAACATACTTGTATTAAACATCATAAATCAAAGCTAAAAATAACCTAAAAGTATAACGCAAGAAAACTAGAGAAAATGAAAACAAAACAATGTAGAAAAATCCTAGATTTTAACTACGCATTCAAGAACATTCAAACATACCAAAAAAATAAAAATTTAACCATAAACCATTAAAGAACAAGATTCTTGATTACATTAAATAAATAACGTACTGTACTTAGAAGATGCAAAATGAAAACCAATCAAAATTGAAACAGGATTGACGAATATACTAACAAACTTCAAAAATAAAAATAAAAATAGGAAAATCTAAACTAAAACATAAAGAACTAAAGAAAGCGGTTGGAAATAGTCTAGAAAAGTCTCCTCAAAAGTCCCAAGTGTTTGGCTTTTATAGCCTTACAAAATCCTAAAGAAATAATGAAAAGACGGAGCCTTTAGATGCCACATCGTCCGAATGGTAGCCTTGGGCGTTCGAACGGCCGAGAGTCTCCTCTTCAATTTTGCTCAGCTTGGATGTTTTGTTGCACAGCTTTCAGTCCTAAACTTCTAATGCAATTTTGACCTTGAAGATGAGGGATTCAGACTTCAGCTAAAACACGAAAGTT
>JAVXUM010000037.1:16327001-16339022 GCA_035590655.1 Pouteria glomerata
TTACTTTTAGAATGTAAAAATTTTATTGTATTATAATATATTGTTATCTTTAATTTAGCCCCTAAATTATTGCAATTGATATCATGCTGCAGCAAAATTATTATCTCCAGTGACCAGGTTTACAAATGTTAGTTGTGGGTCCCATTGCGTGACCGTTGTGTATGTTCTGATGCAATAACCAGTTATTCATATTTTGTATGTTTATCACTCACTCCTCGGATCCTCAGGTCTGGGGCGTGACGTTTTAGGTTATAGTTTTCTTCATTTTTTTGAGAGTTTTGGGAGGTGTTGAAGATGTTTTGGAGATATACTACTGCTGCATTTTGTTCTTTTTCGATTGTGTTTGCTTTACAATTGTTATTTCAACATTCTTCGAAGTACGGTACCGTTTCCCCCTAAGTTTTTGTTTATTTTACTGTTTTGAATTAGTTTTAATGGTTACATGTTATCTTACATGATTAGTTAAAACCTTGGGTTTCTCTTACTTATTGTATTTTTGCTAGTTTCAACTTTCTTGGGTAATATTTTTAATTTAATTTAATTTTGATTTATGATGTTTCTTGCAAAAATGCTAGGCCAAAACTATCTAGCCTTGGTTTAGTGTTTCAAAGTAGGGTGAAGGAATCTAATTAACTTAAAACCTTAAGCGTATATACACTACGTGTAGATATAAGCGTATATATCGTTTTTTGGAGTTTATTTTGATTTACAAAAAGATTTTCGAGAAATAAAATTCTTTGTTCAAATTCGCTGAATCACTGAAAAAGGATTTTGGAACTTTAAACCCCTTTTTTTAAACCTTTGATGTAATCAAAGTAAATTTAAAACCACAAATTTTTAATAAAAAATTTTCCAACTTCGTAATTCATTTGACGTGCGTACGAAGTTGTGTAAGCGGTAATCAAAACTTTTAACAAAAAATCTTCTGATTCCTATTTCCATATGAAACGTGAAATTTGAATTATGGTGAAAACTTAGGGGTTTTAGTTACAAGATTTTCCTTTACCTAAAAACTGAACATCAAACCAAGGTTGCTTTCCATTATTTGAATTTAGAATTATTTGATTTTCGTCTGCTATTTCAGAAATTTAAGTATTTGCAATTGTCTCCATTATTTACTTGAATTCTTGTTCTTTAGAAAAACTTAGTAGAAAACTTTGCTTAAAAGAAATAAACTGCTTTCTTTATTTATTTTGTAGCACATTTAGAATTAGAAGAGTAACTCAGAATAACTTAGAAACTAAACTTTAGGCTCCCTGTGGATACGATCCTAGACTCACTAGGTAAAACTACACCGCACACCCTTACATTTGGGGGTTAGTTTAAGATGCACATTCTAGAAGTAGTCAGTACCCACTAAAGAAAAAGTCTTTCGAAATTTAAGAGTTTAATTTGGATCTAATGGATCCATACTCCTTATCAATTTTGCTTAGGTGAGAAGCAATTATTGAGAAGTTACAAAAATTCTTAGTTTTAGTATCCTAAAGTCTTTTATGCTCGGCATTATCTAAGCTCGATTTAAAGAATTAGGATGAAAAATGAGTTATAATCGATATGAGAAGCCAATTCTATTAATCTCAATTGACTTACAAAGTATTGTTTTACAAGGAAATCAAACATCATAAGAAGCTTTTCAACAGCGAGCTGTGTTTCGTAAAGAGACCTAATAAAAGCTAACACTGAGGAGAATGATTCTCCTTGGCCGCAACCTCGTTCGCTATTCTTTTGATTAATTGCTCCTTGACCTAGAGGATCACTTCTTTAGCAAGGGCTTTTAATTTTTGCTCTTCCGTGACTAAGAAGGTATCTTTGTGGAACTCAAATAATTGCTCGACTGTTGGTAGATAAGAATCACTGGAAAAGAAATAAATTCAATTTAAATAAGAATGTGAACACGTCACACATTCATAATATGAAGAAAAGAAGATAAGAAAATTCATCCATTAAAATTTTTACACAAAGTCTAATACAGTTATCTAAAGTTAAAAAGTTAGCAACAAGAAAGGGAAAAGAATAAGAAAGCTCAAGTCTCACTCGTCGGCATTTGGATTTGAGGTAAGTTCTTTTGATACTGTCATCATTTCCCTGAGAGTCTATTATTCCATATTTGAATGGACAACTTAAGATTGATGAGCAGCTTCAAAGGAGTCTCAATCTCTTCTTCTCCAGTCATGAGTAGCTCGGCACTTTGATGGATCTCATCTCCCTTATCTTTTTGACCTCTTACTTCCTTGTTTGAGGTCTCATGAGGTCTCTCAAAACTGAACTGGGAATCACGTTTTCTAGATTTGGGAACGGAACTTCTTAGTAGGTTGAGGAGGAAAGATTAATGTTTATTTTTTTCATTGCAACCTCCCAACTGTCCAGGAAGTGCTCATTCCGAGCATCTTCCACCTGGCCAATGAAGTCCTGAAGTTGTTCTTCGAGTTCTTGTGATGATTTGAATTCAGCATCTTTTAGGGCTTGCTCTTTTTGTTTAAGGACCTCGGTCATCTTTGAAAGTTTGCGTCTTTCTCTGGCAATATCTTCTTTCAAGCTTGAATTCTCTAGCTTGGACTTGTTTACTTTGGGTCCAAGTCTGTCATGCTCGGTTTCGGCCATCTTCAGTTTGACGTCATATTCAGAAACCAAAAGAATTTTTTGTATGAGCTCTTCGTCTTTTTCAGCCTGTCTATATTTACTCATTTCAGCTCTTAAGGTCATGGATGTTAATTGTTGTTCATTTTTTTTTTTTCTTTTTCCTTAGCCTTGATTTTTTTTTCATGATCTTAAGCTCGGTATCTTCGCGGCTGACTCTTGTATTAAGGTCCCGAGCTCGAGCCATCACTTCGAATGAGTAAAGTGTAGACTGGAAAAGAATGACAAGAAAATAAGATAAGTAAACCAAAATTGATTGCTTAAGAAATGTAAGAAACGTGAAATGACCATTTTGATTAGAAGCACTTACAGAAATCAAAATTTTCATTAAGGTTTTATTCAGGCCTTTAAGCCTCATTCTTCTCGTATCCTGACAATCACGAGGGCTTATAACTGCGTCGAGGAACACCTCGGGGTGGCTTAAGGCTGAATCCTGAATGATAAAAAGTCGACCATCTAGAGTTTCCAAATTCTTGATTTGGATTTGTGGGCGAAAAATAAGGGCGTCATGGGCACCGCTTTTTGAAAAAAAAGAACTTGGGGGAACAAATTCCAAATTCACCTAAGGGGGAATGAACTCCGCAATTTTTTCTTGTGGGAGTGGTAGTTTAGACGAAGATTGACCCACAAAAGGAATGGGAACTTTACCTTGGTCAATCTTTTGCCTTTTCTTTGTCGAGAGATCTTATTACTCAGAAAGAATAACAATCTTCTTCAGCTCAATATCAGTTATCCTAATTACTGGAATCTTTTTCTTCTAAGGTTGAGTTACCACCTGAGTCTTTTTCCATTCCTCAGCTTTCTTCCTCCTTGCATTCTCCTCGGCGAGCTTCTTGATATCATGCTTGGGGGCAATTTCTTTCTCAGGAACCTCTAAATCACTAAACTCTCGATATTCTTCAAATTCTTTAAAAGATGTGTGTTCAGCTTAAGGAACCATGACAGTTGAAAGAGCCAATAGATGTACAACCTCTGTTTGCTCAACTAGAAGTGCAGTGCTTGGGTCTGGGTTCCAAGCCGGATATTGAGTGTGGTAGTAGTCCTATTTTTCCTCTTCACCCCAATTGAACCAATTGTGGAGAAGATCGCTTGCTCCGACTGTTGAAAGTGTTGGCGACGAAGCGACGAATGACTTGTAAGGTGGCATTAAACAGAACAGAATTCGAGTAGACCTAGTGAAAGGGTAAATGTCTGGTCTGCTAAGGAATTTGAGTACTTTCTCAATGCACCTGGTCTGCAAAGTTTCCTCTGGCCTAAATTTTCTTAGCTTAATTGTGTACAAAACAAAGATAAGAGTTAATACTTGTTCGCCAAAATAAATGAAAATTAATATGCAATATAAACTGCTAGGGCTCAGAAACCTAGGCCGAAAGAACTTGCAGTGACTAGAGGAAAAGGATCTTCCTCGACACTACACATCCATTGCCCTATGACAACACAAAGGTCATCTTCAAGCCCCTTGAAGTTATCTAGAAGCATATGGACTAACGCTTTGTCTGGGCGGGACTTCAAATACCATTTATTTTCATCTTTCATAACTCTCTAAATATTGTAGCAATATAGTAAATCCCATTCTGAAATACGAAACCTGTATCTGCGATTTATCTCTTCAACCCCATTCACTATCTGAAAAAAAAAAAAAAAAAAAAAAAATTGTGGCTGACACTCATGGGGGAGAGACTGATCTTATGAAAGATGAGACAAAGGAATCGAGACACTAGGAACCTATGTCCTCCCTCTGTTATGGCAACAAGAGAGAAGACACCCCCCTCATGTTCAATCTCTTTAACTAACCTAATATCTTCATTGTTAGGAATAGTGAACCGCTATTTGAAACTTTCAATCCCTTCTCTCCTTATCTCGTTTACAAGTTTGCTCATTTTTAAGTAAATAATGAAAGAGAGAAAACACGAAGTGAAAGACAAGGAAAACTCACCAAACAAAAGAATGGAGTAAAAAGAAGCACTATGTTAGAGAAGGAATTAAGATTACAGACCGATCGAGAGTTTCGACATTGAAAAAGTTCAAATGTTTGTGACTAGGGGCAATATATTTGTATTGGTTTATGTTCGAGGAAGATGAAAAGATGAAAAATGGTAAAATTTGTATTTATTACCTGTAAGTGAGGTGATATTAATGTGACGGCTACAGTCGATTTCTAGGGTTTCGAGAAGTAAGAGACCCGCCTGCACGCGCTAGAATAAGGGAGTTAATTATACGTCCCCAATCAGCAGGTTGCATCTCAAAGGCTGAAGAATGCAAAAAGATTTCCCTCTAATAACAAGATTTGAATTCTTGTCTTTATTACTCTGTTCGGGCAAAAGCTTACCCGAGCAGAGTGGGGGCATAATTTTGCAATAAAGAATATGAAGACACGTGGCAGTTTCTTAAGGTAGACTGTCGAACAAGAGTATAGTTGAGATTGTGCATCCCTGACCTCAAGAGCTGAGTCCCACTAAGTAAACTGAACGGGAAGTGTTAGGTTTGGTTTATTCCTAACCTTTTGGTTCAAATATAACCAGATGATTTCGTTTAACAAGCTTATCATTATTTGATTGGTAGATTGATGTGATAGTACGACTTTCCTTATATCTAAGTATACAACTAAAGCTGGTTCATGCCTTATCTGTATTAAATGTTATGTGATGGGCATTTAATACAAAGTAGTTCACCACACGAGTTAGGCAGCCAAATGGGGAAAGAAATGATTTTCTCAAATGAGGAATAATATTATTTTACTTCCACTTTCCTTACTATAAATACAATATTTAGCTATTAATTCAGGTACGCTCCATATAGTCCACACAATCATAACTACACTTTCTTTATTCTCTCAGAACCATTTACTGACTTTACTATCGGAGGGGTTTTGGTTAGATACCCTCCTCGGCCAGTCCTTCTAACTTTCATTGCTTTGTAGGCTCACTTTCATCGTTTCTAGTGGACGTGGAGAGTAACTTCAGTGGTATTTTTTTATTGCCGAACATATATATATGCATCATTTTCGTGAGAAACAATAAGAAGGAGAAAATAATAAAGTCTTTATTGTTCAGAGTAATCGGAGACACTACAAGAAAAGTTACTTTCTGTGACAACAATAGTCGTTACTAAATATTTGATTTTTGTCACAGAAAACTTTTAATGACGATATCAGTGATGACTGAACGTTGTCGCTTATAGTCCCATTGTTAAAACCTAATGTGATGATAATTCGTTGTTGTCACTAAAACTAACTTTCAGTGACAAGTGCCTATCATCACGAAAGGTCCATTTTTTATGACGAATAAACCCATCACTAATTCATATATTTAGTGACACAAAGCTTATCACAAAATCATATAAAGTTGTCACTATAAATTTTTTTTATTTTTTAAAAATTAAAAATATTTTCCTTATAGTGACAATATATCTTGTCACTAAAGGTGTGTAACAGTTACGAGGAATTGAATTATCACAAAAATCATTAATAGTGACACTACTATATGTTGTCACTAAATTACATACAGTGACCGATGATTTCATTATCACAAAAACTATAACTAGTAACAATCTCATCACTTGTTACAAAAAGTACGTAACAGTGACAAATATTTTTATCGTCACAAGATTATGCTTGATATATAACAAATATGAAATTCTGTGACCACCCTTTTGTCGTCACTTATATTTTCTTATTTATTTATTTTTTCTTTTGTGACAAGTCTCTTTGTCACTATAAGTAATCTGTAATTGTACATTTAAATTTTATAATTTAAAATTTTTAAAAATATCATATTTAAAGTTATTTCTATCTAATAAGTAAATAACTTTTAATAAAGAAATTTAAGTAACTAAAATTCATATATTATATAAAAATTTAAAAATCTCCAATACATGAAGTTTTCATAATGATAGCCAGTAAAAAGTTTTACAATACTCAAATAATGTTTATATCTAATGTAGTACAATTAACTATTAAGACATGTTAAAAAACTGTCTCAATTGGAAAAGAATAGCAAGAGTTCAACAGCACTTCTCAAAAATCCATTGGCCAGTGAAACTAACTTCAGAATAATATTTGCCACATCCAACTTTTTGGGGAAAGCCCCCTTGCCTAGCTAAAGCAAGGTCACCACACCTTTCCATGATGAATTAAGCATACTAACAAGACTTCCACCACTATTAGCTGTAAGAACCCCTAATTCACACAGTTGTGTTATAATGCAATTCATTAGATTGATAACATGATTGCATAATTGGCATCCTCACAATCTATACTGCTTTTATCTTTCTCAATCCTTGAATCAAAGGAATCCCAATTTAGAACATCGGAATACACCTTGGATGGTCGTATGACAGCATTAAGCATCAGTTGTCCCCCCTTTAGTACTTCCATGCCAAATGTATGAATTCTCAGTGAATAATGAGAAAGAAGCATGGTTAACAACTGTCAAGTGCAAACTTCTTCAGATCAACAATGAAGAGTTCAGATAGAAGAGGCCTGCTCATACTTAATCATAAACTATTGATCAAACTTCAGATAAGTGCTAGGTTGTATACTCAATGATTAACCAAATAGAATCCAATAATTGGAGACACTATAATTTTATCAACCCTGAACACTGCAAATATCAAAACTTAAAAACAGAGCCTTTAAAACAAATACATATCCGCTAACTTGCACTGATAAACATTGCATGCATATTGTTAGATAGCACAAACCTCCATCTTGTACATGTATGCATACATACACAAACATACATAGATATATGTTTGTATACCGTACACACACATGTATTTGTGTCTAAACAAAATTAAATATTTTCTAAAAGCAAACAAAATTAATAATTATAAATAAAGTTGTATTTCTAAACACAGTTTCAGTTTTCATTTTAGGAACAAAACGATAATAGAAAACAAAAAATACAAATTGTAAACGAATAAACAGAAATAGAAAAATGACAGTATTACTAAACAGCCCTTTAATGAATACATTTTTGTTGTCTATTTTTAAAAATCTGTAAATATAAGAAGAAAAATAATAAATATAAATTTTACCAATGACAAAAAATTAAAATTTGTCACAATAAAAAAATTTTAATTTCACAAAATAATAAATTTTTTGACACTAATATTTTGATAGCTTTCAGTAATGAGATTCAGTGACAATAAAATAACTTTGTCACTGAATATTAATGTTTCAGTGACAATAAAATATCTTTGTCACTGAATATTAATGTTTCAGTGACAATTTATATTACTTGTCACAAAAACAGTCCTAAAATGTGTTTTTAGTGACAACAAGAAGATGTTGTCACTAAATACAATATATTTATGATAATATTTTTTATTATCACAAAAAACTTGTTACTGTAACTCACTTTTCTTGTAGTGAGGTGATGGCGATGATTCTGATCTTATAAGACACCTCGGAAGTTATTGAAGAATATAGAGATTACAAGAAATGGAGACATTGAAGCAAATTTATCTATAATGGTTGAGCTATTACTGAATAACCTCGCCCAAAATTTTATGTCCAAAACCAAGAAATAAACCAACAATAGGCGCAAGGATTAGAGAAAGCTTGAATGAGATGGCCATCGCATTCTTAGCTCATTCTATTCGGCCTGCTCTTAACTCATTCGACACCCTTGTGTTGTCATATGCATACATGAAGTTTTGGTTATTCAATCAATACTTAACACAAAATAAAAAAACATTTGAGTATTAGGGAAAAAAGAAAAAAAAAGTAAAAGGTAACTAACCTATCAGCAGCACTGAGACCATAAGTAAGATTGAAGGCTATAGCTTCAGTATTCACACTAAAGATATATATATATAATATAAACAATACACCCAAAAGACAACGGAGTTGAGCAAAATCAATTCCAGAAACATCAATACACAAAGCAGAGAGAAACAAAGAGAAACCTTACCACATAGCAAGCAGTGAAGTACTGATTTTTGAATTTGGCATCAACCTGGCTACTATTACTGGCACCTTGAAAGCCCTATACTCCAAGCTAAAAGAGAAAAAGAAAGAAAAAAAAATATGAAGATTAAGAAAATAAATATCGGTAGACTCCGATTAAATTTAGTGTCTCAATGTTGAATTCCATTTTCAAATGACACCCTTAATGGATGTGTTCAATATATTGAAGACAGATAATACAATACTACCAGAATTATTTATTTTGTTATTTTCTTTTGCCAAAAAAAAAAAAATTATTGTAGAATAAAGTGACAATAACAATTCCTTAATAAAAAGGGTATTTTAGTGAAATTTTACTTTTAAAGTTGGCTCCCATGAGAAACACACCATGCATAGTTGTCAGGTTTTTCCTCATAATTTGGCAATGCATGAAAAAATTAATAATTTGAAGTTTGTACTTTTAGATATTAGACTATTGTGTCTAAGGATATAGGGTTGATTGTTGTGAAATCAATGCAGAACCGAATATGAACTAAAATAGAGACTCGCTTGTTGGCTTCGTTGACTCAGAGATACAGCAGGGTTAAAAAAGTTTTCTTCAAGTGTGGAAGCTGGCTGTCTTGCTCCAGCAAACAATGAGCAAAAATCAAGAAACTCTACATTTGGAAATCCCGCAAATAGTTGGATTGAGACTCTACTACTTGCCACTACTTCTCCTAGGGTTACTACAGTGAGAATAAATTATTCTGCACCCTTATGCTTCAAAAATAATTCTCTAAAATGTGTAGCCAACCTATCTTTCATACAAAAGTTTGGTGCATATCTTCAAAGACTTAAAAATTGGTCCTTGGTTTGGTTTGGTAAATCAAGGACAAGAACAAGTGTTCATAAGGATGGTGGACTGGTTTTATAACTTCGTTGTTGAAGCTTGTAATCATTTTTTTATTGTGGAAGAAGTTCGGTTAATCCATTTAGGACTCCGTGATTTTTGAACCTTTCTAGCGTTTTCGATGTAAAAGACTTGTGCTTTTTTTTATCTTAACGCAGCTGTGATTGAATTTGTTGTTAGACTAGTATTAGATAGAGATTCTGACTTTCAAGTAAAAAGAGATACCAAAAGATCTACTTCAGGCTATTTGTTCACCTTAGGTGGTGCAGCTGTAAGTTGAAGGAGTATAAAGCAGAATTGTATCGCAGATTCTACCATGGAAGTCTAGTATGTAGCTGCTTCAGAAGCAGCAAAAGAGACTGTGTGGCTCTGTCAGTTTCTTATAGAAATAAGTGTGGTTCCCAGTATTAGTATGCCTATTGTTATTTACCGTGAAAATAGTGGGGTAGTGGCACAATCAAAGGAAGCCAGATATCAAAAAAAAGGGAAACACATAGAGATGAAATATCATTTAGTTAGAGAATTAGTTCAAAAGGGTGACGTGATTGTATCTAAGATTGCATTAGTAGAAAATCTAGCAGATCCATTCATGAAGTCCTTAGCAGCTGAGAGCTTTGATCGTCATGTTCATGATATGGGGGTTCGTCATATGCCTGACATGCTTTAGGGCAAGTGGGAGATTATTAGACTAGTATTACTTTTATGCCCTTGAAAGCATGACTTGTAATAAGATTTTATTTTTCTGGTAGTAACAAAATATTTATTAATTTATTTGAGCATGCATCTTTATCCCTTATTTATAAAAATATGTGATTTAAGTATTGGGCATAAGATGCTAATACAAAAGATTTAAATCACAAGTTTTATAAATAGAAGTAAATTCACAGTTCTTAATGAAATGGGAATTTCATTATGTTAAAATTGTAACTTTTCTACTTCTTAATTGGGTGATTTACCTTGATTACTAAAGTAGCGACTTTGAGTAGAAAAGTTAGTGTGAGTATATGATATACATAATGGACTATTGTGAATTATGATATGGTTTAAATAAATGTCAAATATCATAATTCACTAATGCTTTAATAAGCTTAATAAACCTCAACCCTGAGTTTGTAATGAACTCACACTCATGAATTAACTCTACTTGAGTTATCACAGAGTGAGTCCCGAAGTAATGGTCAAAACCTCGATAGTTTGGAGATTTGATTTCATGAGTCGTGGGAACATATACTTACAAGAAGGAATCTATTTTATTTATGCTCACATAAGCTATTTATTATACTTGATCATTAACTCTGTGGCCCCAGTTTATTTAATGAATTGTTTATTAAATAATAATATTTATTTGTAAATTATTTACAAATATAGAAATATTGAGAATGATATTGGATAAATAATGACATAGGGTTAAATATGTAATTTAAGAGGCTTGACATTAAGCCTAACTAAGTTATGAGCATATAATGGAGGGTTAATTAAAAGGATATTATTGGTCAAAGACCCGACTCATTCTATTAAAAGGTGTTTTAATTAAATTTTAACATAGATAAATTGAATGCAGCTCAAAACTTTTAGTGGAATAGCCATGGGTTAATTTAAAGGCTTATGGACTGTCATGAGATGGCAAGGCCCAAATCTTTTAAATTAGAGTTAGGAGTCCATGGGTCTTCAATTCCTAAACTAGCTTAACTTAATCTTGATGGGCTCAAGTAGTTGGTTTGGATTTAATCTTTTCCATTTGAAAAAATTATAATATCATCTATAGTTGTAAAGTATATCAAAGAGGATAACTTTATATATATGTATATATATATGTATAACGTATATCAGATAGGATAATTTGGTTGAGATATATCTTCTCAAGTGGATAAGATATTATTTGAATATTTTATCCTATCTAATAGATCATGTATACTTTATAATGTTTGAGAAATAATCTCTTAAGCGGTTAAGAGATTTTCTCTAATTACGCTTATACATTATGTATAGATTATCTGAATGGAAAGAGATACTTTTCATATACGTGGGAAGAGTGGGTAAGATATTCTCTCAATTGTGGAAAGATAATATCTCTGATGTTGTCACGCCCCGCACCCGATGGCAGTGAGCATGAGATACACACACACAAACCATGAAATACAAACCCCGCATCAGAGCAAGCACCATGGTAACGCAATGAACCCACACTATAACACAAATATCAGTCTAATCATACCCTGTGAACCTGTTCAATAAACATGCATTCTAGGTGTTGAAAGTAATTCTATAACTAACTAGCATTTCCACACCTTTCCTAAAGACATCTCATTAATTGATAACAAGTTCATTTTATTAACTGTTATACATCAATGGGCCTTGAGGCCATTACATTTGCCACATGAAATAAATGTCTCTCATCACCTCACTTTATACATATACACATGTCACTTTCTTACAAACTTCTATAAGTCATCCCGAATTGACATGCCGGTCATGTATCTTCTAGTTATGCTCTAGCCTTCCTGATTTGGGTCCTGCATTCATAACTGTAGGGACGTGAGCACTAGACAACGTGTGCTCACGCTACTTCAAGCTAATATGCATA
>JAVXUM010000037.1:16420237-16435549 GCA_035590655.1 Pouteria glomerata
CGAGTGATTCGCAGAGAGTCTGAGTAGAATCTTGTAACCCGTTGATAGTAGGAATTGTTGTTAATAGAGGTTTTTCTACCTGTGAAAAGGTTTCCTCTTTAATTCTTTGGTATGATTATTTTTTATTTTAGGTGATTGTTTGGTTTGGTTGGGGAATTTTCAAGATTAAAATATTAATCATTATTCTCATAAATTTTACCTCCGTAATTTTTAACCTCATACCAGACATGCCTTTAGATTAGTATTATATCCCTCCTTCAATCTTAGTTTACCTTGACTTCCATTCTCTTAACTCACACTGCCTTTCATTGTTTCTCTCCTTCATCCAATCGAGTGTTATGTTGGAGACAATATGTAGCATTTGCCTCATATTGTCAAAAGAATTCTTGCTTTAATTTCATGCTCAGTTGTTTGGAAAGTGTATGACTTTTGTTTTCCATGGGTTGTACTAGTTAGAGAGTTCTATTTGATAGCCGTGCAGGACAAATTTTCATTCCATATTTGTAAAGTTGATAACTGTTTTGTTTTGCTTTGTTCATTCTCTTTGTTTTTGTCTTTGAATGCGTATGAAACAGGACTGAGAAAGATATTACTCCTATGGGTGGTTTCCCTCACTGTGGAGTGGTAAAGGACGATTATCTGATGATCAAGGGATGCTGTGTTGGACCTAAAAAGAGGGTTGTTTACACTTCGCCAGTCTCTACTAACACAGACATCTTGTGTGGCTCTTGAGGAGATCAAACTCAAGTTCGTTGACACATCTTCCAAGTTTGGACATGGACACTTCCAAATTACCCAAGAGAAGCAGAAGTTTTATGGTCGCCTTAAGGCGTTTAAATAATGTAAACCATTCAATTTTTTTTCTTCTTCATTTTTTTTTTTTTTTTTTGGTGCAAGATAATCAAACGTTGTTCTGGGCCTTTAATGTTTTGTTGAGGCATTTGACATTGCTTGAGTTCTTTATTTTTTAGTATTTGCAGTGCTGGGGACTTGTAGCCGTTTTTCTTTTGTTGGAGATTTGAACCTCAAGATTTTGGATTTGGTTTTGAATTTAATTTGCCTTTCGTTGAATCAGGTGGTGTGGTTTCTTTTGAATTTGTAGTTAAGGTGATTAAGTTCTATATACTCCCCAAATTCTATGTTAATGATAAATCATAAATTAAAAATATTTTTTTTTGGGGGGGGGGAGGGAGAGATTCTGACTATCTTATTTAGGTGTGAAGCTAAATTAATATAAATTAAGTCCTTGTTCCCTTTTTTATTTTATCCTAACTTTTTTTTTTTTTTTTTTGGAAAAGTAATTTTACCCTAACCTAGTCTTAAGAAGAGGCTTAATTCTTTTAATTGAATTCAATTATAGTCCAAGAACTCTCACTTATTTAAAAATTTGGAGATTTACAAAAAAATTAATAATTGGACTGCTTCATTTAAAGAATAGGGAATAAGAGATAGGAATTATAGACTAATATGAATAAAAATAGTATATGATCGATGAAAAGCCCATCTGATTTTTGCTATGAATTCAATTCCTTGTCTTCTATTGTATTTAGTTACATCTGTATATCATTTGAATTCGATTCAATTTGACTTTGTAAAGAAAAAAAAAAGTAGAAAGAAATATTGTATTTAATATTAGGCCTTTAAATAGAAAGTTGTTCAAAAAATAAAATTTTTTCTAATAGAATTAAATGTTTTTTGAGATGAAACGAATTGAACCTCCAAATAATATGGGACTAAAACCTATTGTCTTACCTTGACATTAATAAAGATTGGTATCTGTCGGTTATCAATTCTTGTTATAGGATAGATTAAATTGTTGCTAGGATTTTGACACAGACAAATGTAAAATTAAGTTAAATTTATTGATCATTACATATTATTCACTTTAAGATATTGTATAAAATTTCTTCTACTTTCCTTTGAGATTGAAAGGATTTTTTATTGGGTAGATTCAAAGAAAAAGAAGGATTTTTATTTCTCTATCTTAATTTTTTTTTTTTTTTTACTTATATCAATAACTCAATCAAAATGCATTTATCTCTAAGAACAAGAAAAAAAAATGTTGTGCTTTATATGTCTAGTTTGATTTCTTTCTGTTTGAATTCTGCCTTTTATTTGAGTAATTTTTTTCGCCAAATTGCCTATTTTTTTTCTTACCCTTTGTTTGGCAAGTTACCAAAAGTTTTTGATAAGGTCTTCAATACTATCCTAGAAAATTTTGGATTTATTTTAAAAATTTTAACAATTGATAAGATCAAATATGTCTTACAACATGAACCCTCAATTCAAACATTAAAACTCTTGAATAGACGCGATAAATCTGAAATACTCGACTTTTCCCTTCTCTAACTTTATGACTTTTTCTAAATTTTATCAAAATTACTTTTTTACATTTTAAACTTTTTTGAACCATGAAAGATAAATAAGTCAAACCAATAAAAAGCTAAAAGGCATGTTTTTTTGTTGCTTTCTTAAAAGATGGTTTTTAAATAGTTAACTACGAAAATGCTTTTCTTCCCAACCTGAGCTTGAAGTTATATAAAAAATGGCGAAGGCAATCCCTAGTTTTGTGGACTAAAACTAAAAGGTGGCAAAAGTATGAGGGCCACTAGAAAAGAAACTAAAGCAGGTGGTGCATAGAGTATTATACTGCAAGTGTTTCTCTTATATCAAGCTAGTTGGCAGAGAATATATGAATTGAGAAAGCAATGCTTTTTAAAGTACAATTTGTAATTAGATAGATTGATGCTTGTATGACAAAATAGCCTTCCATCATTATCTTATTTAGATTTGTGACAGTGGAACGAAATTTTTTTCTTACAACAATACTTCAAGTCACTTGATCATTAATACAACAAGGGCAGATGAGAAAAACCAAAATTTCAAAGAAAGAACAAGAAGAACAAGGGTAACAATAGAACTGGAAAGTGAGGATGGGAATAGTAGCTCATTGGGATGTGGAATAGTTGAAGCCAAAGAGTTGTTCCAATCTAATCGTCTGAAATGAATTCTGTAGAGGTTGCCTCAACTTTAAGAGTTCCATAGAAACTTGTCGCATGGTTGGTCGACATTGTGGATTGGTTTGTAAGCATGTAAGGGCTATCTTTGCAGCGAGAACCACTTCTTCTGCCACACAATTGCTAGGGGGTGAGAGACGGACATCCAGTATGTCTTTTAATAATACACCAAATCCAAAGGTTGTGGGTGGCAGGGATGTTGATGAAGAGGAGGAAGAGAAAAGAGAAAATATGAGATCCCCTGGATGCTTTCCCATTAACACTTCCAATGTTAAGACACCAAAGCTATAAACATCCAACCTCTCATTCACTTCCCTTGCATAAGCAAGTTCTGCAAGAAAATTGAAAGCAATTAAAGTAGACAACCCTGAATATTAATTACACATTAAGTTTACATTTTGCACCCAGTTAACTAAGATAAACTTTCCAAGCCCTAAATATTAATTACACATTAAGTTTACATTTTGCACCCAATAAACTAGATAAACTTTCATGCAAAAAAATAAAAAAAACAAGCAATTACCTGGAGCTGCATATCCAAAAGTTCCTGCAAATGAAGTCGAGTAGGAACAATCGGGCTTCAAAAGTCTAGCAGTGCCAAAATCAGAGATATGAGCCACGTATTCTGAATCTAGCATAACATTCTTGCTCGAAATGTCTCTATGGATGATTGGAGGCAAACATTCATGGTGCATATAAGACAAACCATTTGCCACATCTTTAACAACATTCATCCTCTTACTCCACTCAAATTCCAATGCTGTTGCTTCATGGTTCAGTATCTTTTCCAAGCTCCCACCTTCTATGAACTCATAAACCAAAAATGAGTGTCGTGGATGTGAGCAAAAACCATAAAGCTTGATGACATTACGATGTCGTATATTTGTCAATGCACCAATCTCACTCGTAAAACTTTTTAGATTGGCCATCTCACTATTTTGTGAAGAATGAAGTTTTTTCACAGCAACAACCTGACCACTAGACAGCTCAGCTTTATAAACTGTGCCATATCCTCCCGTTCCGATGCAAAATCTGACACTGAAGTCCTCTGTTGCTTCAATGATGTTGTTGTACACCATTTTCCCATCGAAACTCCATATTACAAACAAATTTTCATTATTTACTTGTCTTGGCTCATCAACCATATTGTTTCTTCCTCCCTTGCGAAGCACCAAAAGAATTCCAACAACCGCTAGTAACAAAATTCCCAGAATAGAAACTACAACTGGAACCACAACCATTTTAAACCATTTTCGTTTGTGTCCTTTTCTCTTTTCTTCAGGTGAGCATGGCTCTAAATTAGTCTTATTGCCGCACAAACCATTATTATCCTTGTATGCCTCAAATGGAGCATCTTGAAAGGCTTTGGCAATAGGTAAAGCACCTTCCAAGTGATTATAAGAAATATCAACAGACACCAAACTTGACATCCTATTAAAAGTGGATGGAATGGAACCGAAAAACCCATTATGGGATAGGTTCAATGTTGTTAAGCTTTGCAGCTCTCCAATCTGTTGTGGTATCTTACCCGTTAGAGAATTTAGACTAAGATCAAGATCTTCAAGAAAGTGCAAATTACCGAATTGAAAAGGAATATCTCCCACAAGTCTATTCTTGCTCAAATTCAACTTTCGTAGATTTGTGCACTCCATTAACTGCATTGGGATTAAACCGCTTAGACCATTTGCTGCCATGTTCAAATCTTGGAGTTTGGATAAGCTAGCAAGCTCCACTGGAATGTTACCAAAAAACTTGTTATTGCTGAGAGATAGGCTAAACAACAACTGGAACTTTATTATATCCTTTGGCACCTCCTCAACTAGATGATTTGAAGAGAGGTCAAGCAATCGCAATTGAGTCGCCTCTCCAAGCTCTGGGGGTATCTTCCCAGAAATATTATTGTTGGAAATCTTCAAGCTTGTTAGATTGTGACAAAGTCCCCATTGTTTAGACAACGCACCGTAGAAATTATTGTAACTCAAATCGATGTAATCTAAATTTGGATATACACCAAAAACTTCTGTTATGTTTGCTGCAATTTGGTTTCTCTCAAGGCGTACTCTGTGCAAGCTAGTACAATTTTTCAAACTTTTTGGGATAAGCCCCGTGAGTTTGTTGTTACATGCAGAAAAATTTGCAAGTAATCTACCATGGCATATGTTGTCTGGTAATGAACCTGTGAGCATGTTCTTACATAATTGCAAGACTTCCAAATGTGTCAATTTGTTAAATGATGTGGGAATTGATCCAGAAAGTTGGTTCTCATAAAGATGTAGAATGGTTAAGTTGGCCAAGTTACCAATTGAAGCTGGAATTGAACCGATGAGATTATTTGTTGATAACTGAAGATCAATGAGAGACCTTAGCATTCCAACCTCTTGAGGTATGGATCCAGAAAGTTGGTTGTCACGAAGGTTAAGAACATTTAAGTTGGCCAAGTTACCAATTGAAGTTGGAATGGAACCAGTGAGATGGTTCGAAAATAAGACAAGTTCGACGAGAGAGTTTAGCATTCCAACCTCTTGAGGTATGGATCCAGAAAGTTGGTTCTGAAAAAGAAGTAGAATGGTTAAGTTGGCTAAGTTACCAATTGAAACTGGAATTGAACCGGTGAGATTATTTGATGATAACTGAAGATCAATGAGAGACCTTAGCATTCCAACCTCTTGAGGTATAGATCCAGAAAGTTGGTTCTTATAAAGGTAAAGATTAGTTAAGTTGGCCAAGTTACCAATTGAAGTTGGAATGGAACCAGTGAGATGATTTGTATCTAAGGAAAGTTCAACAAGAGAGCTCAGCATTCCAACCTCTTGAGGTATGGATCCAAAAAGTTGATTCTCAAAAAGATATAGAATGGTTAAGTAGGCCAAGTTAACAATTGAAGTTGGAATTGAACCGGTGAGATTATTTATTGATAAATCAAGATCACTGAGAGATCTTAGCATTCCAACCTCTTGAGGTATAGATCCAGAAAGTTGGTTTTCATCAAGATATAGAGTGGTTAAGTTGGCCAAGTTACCAATTGAAGTTGGAATTGAACCGGTGAGATTATTTGTTGATAATTGAAGATCAATGAGAGACCTTAGCGTTCCAACCTCTTGAGGTATGGATCCAGAAAGTTGGTTCTCATAAAGGTAAAGAATAGTTAAGTTGGCCAAGTTACCAATTGAAGTTGGAATGGCACCAGTGAGATGATTTGAATATAAGGAAAGTTCGACGAGAGAGCTCAGCATTCCAACCTCTTGAGGTATGGATCCAAAAAGTTGGTTCTCAAAAAGATATAGAGTGGTTAAATTAGTCAAGTTACTAATTGAAGCAGGAATTGTCCCCGAGAGATTGTTTACAGACAAGCTAAGATAGGTGAGTCTTCTAAGACTACCAATGTTCGATGGGATGCTTCCGTAAATTGAGTTGTTAAAAAGCTCAAGGGACACTAGATGGGGGAAAGATGAGAAATTAAGATTTGAAAGTGTACCTGACAAACCGTAATTGGAAAGGTCCAAATGGGTGAGTCTGCTAGCTTTGTTGCAACGAATTCCTTTCCAACCACTGCAATGATGGTTGATTCGTACCCATGATGAAAGAAGAAATTGGGTATGATTGTCAAGGCTAGCTTTCCAGGTCAAGAGAGCCACTGCTTCTAATTCATTTCCTTCTCTAACTTTTGTAGAGGAAGCAAAAGTAGCAGAATCAAAAGAAAAGACAACAGAAATGATTAGAATTAGGAATGGAATGGAAAATGATTTTGCCAAGGATGCCATTCTTGGGATTTTTCACTTGCTAAAGGGTGTTGCCGGATGGAGGAGGAGGAGGATGGATATGATGAGATTTTAAGTGCATGGAGGGGGTTTTTATAGCTAGAGAGAAAATGAATGTGTATTATTGAATGACGAACTCATCAAGACACACAGTTTGGACCATCGTGTTATAGCTGGGTTAATGTCGTAACATTTCGAAGTCAATGTAAACCGAGATGAATACAACTTGAGGGGGCACGTCAATTGACAACCATTTGCACAGCCGTGTACGAAGCGTTAATGGAACACATTTTCTTTCCACAATGGGAAACAATTGAAAAAATCTTTAATACTTTTGTCCTACAGGAAGATTGACGACTGAAATTTGTTGGTCTCTATATGTTTAGAGCACAGAACATACTAAGAAGAATGGTTTCTTTCATGTCAGAAAAGAGAAGAAGTAGGATCATTTTTCAAATTTGTTGTCCTTAGAGAACTTAAATATCGAAATCAGCTGACCCAGACAGCATATTGCAGTCGTCTGTAAAATCTGAAGGACTAATAGGAAAATTTCTTTCTGTTAAAAAAAATAATTACTGAGTTCAATTACAAATCGTGCTGGAAAGTAGTAGAAGTAGTTTCTCCCACAAAGGACGTCAGGAAAACGAACGAGGGCAAAGAAGCCCAACTCAGAAATTCATGTAGCAATGTCCAAAAAAACCATTCGCACTAACAAACATAAACAAAATTTACAGACCATGTAACACAACAGTTTCTAGATATCCCGCCTCCCCAAAGGCGTGGGAAGAATGCCCCGCAAAGAATCAATTGCAGGAAATAAAAAAAAAGGCACGAAAATCAATCAAAAATTCAAAATGATTACGTGTAATATATATTTAAATTTAAAATTAAAATCACAAATATCTAAAAAGAAATATTTATATTTTTATCCGTAATCCTTTTGAGTTCAATTGAAAGCGCCTTCTGAAGCAATTATTCAAAATTTTGCATTCGTTTAACCTACCGAGGGTGAGCTTGAGAGTTTTAAAATATGGGTTTTTAGATGTTTAGATAGTATAGATTAGTATAGGTTTTGAGGTGTTTAAGAGCATAAGTTTTAAAATAACGATTTCATACTTAAAAGTTTATTTTTAAATATGCTTAAGATGTTTATTAACGTATATAATAACATATATATCCTTATTTAAATTCATTAAAAAGTAAACACTACACCTACAAAATAATATAATATAATATATATTGAAGTAACGCATGAAAAAATATCCAAAATTAATAATAATTAATTTTTATTTTAATAAAATATTTAATTTTATTAATTTTTAATGAAATTAATTGAATTTAATAAAATATATTTCATATTAATTGAATTGAATAAAAAAGATTTTATATTAATTTGTTAAGAAAGGTCAAATTTAGATTTTAATAGTTTGACAAGGGTATTACTCTCCAAATTTTTATAAACCTACAAGAAACTACCAAATCTGAGCACTCATGAGTTTTGAGGTGTTCAGTAAATCTATGAGAACATCTTAAAACCCATCACTTAAAAATTGACAAGGATAGTTTTTATAAACAGCTCAAAACAGGGACAAACCTAAGGTATGGATTAGTCTGGGATAAACAAAAGGTTTGAAAATAGAATGGGCTAGGTTGAAAAGATTTAAATTGAACAAAAAATTTAAAAGTAAAGTGAGCTAAATTACAAAAATTAGGGTGGCTAAATTTAAAAAAAAAAAAAATTAAATAAAAAAAATTTTTTTTTTTGGCTGAACTACCAAACTACAACCCAGGGGCGCTTATGTGTAATTTTGCCTCTGCCTCAAAACCAATATTTAAAAACAAAACCTCAAAACCCATAAAATTTTTAGCTTTCGAGCACACCCTAAAGATAGTTGCACCTTTTGAAAGTTTTATTCGGCACGTGACATTATAGTATGTATGGCCTGCCGGAGCGTAGTCTAGCGTGGTGGCAATCACTTTGTTAACGAGTAATTTACATACACTCAAGATAAATATTATGAAAGCCTAGGTTGGGGGCTCCACTTTGCCTGTGGGACTCACGCCATTGGTTAGTCTGGGTTTAAGTGGGAGGCCTTCCGCTTGGACTATGATAGAGTTGCATCAAATTATCTAGGGGCTAAAGCGGAAAAAATTTTGCGCCAGAAATTTTTTTTATATATTTTTAAAAGTTTTCATATAATAATAATTTGCACCCAAAAGTTTCTTATAAATTTGAACAATTTGCTTAAAAGTTACAAAACAATAGAAATAAAATAAAATTTTGATGAAAAAAGCATATGAAACAAATGAAAAGAGAAGTCAAAATAAAAGTAGTCCATTTGATTATTACTAAACTAAATCTAATTAACTTAATTAAGATAAAACATTTATACCATTTTTAGGTCAAAGTTATCTATCCAAGAGGTAAGAACATCTTAAATAGTAGTTGGAAGTAAGTGAATCTTATCCAAAAAAAAAACTTGAAGCAAAATTGAAATATTTTAAAATATTTAGTATAATATAAAATATTTTTAAATTTTTATGCAAAGATAATTCTTCTAGTCATTTAAGACATAAAATTACTTATTAAATTTTAGTATAACCCTTTAAATAATAATTTGAGACAACTATTATATCTTATTAATTTGGAACTAATAATTATTAAATGTATTTTCTAGTTGTGTAAGTCATTTTTAGAATTAAAGATAAGGGAGAATATCTTATTATTGATGAAAATAAAAAGAAATAGAATCAATTTAAATTAATTCCTTTAATAAATGTATTATAGACACTATTACCATGTATTGTTTCTATGAATTAAAATAAGTTCCAAAATTATTGAGATCAAGATAAGTATTGAAATTAAGGAGATGATAAATTCAAAATATAACTAAATATATATATATATATTTTCTTAACTTGGATTTTTTGTTTTCATTGGATGAGGGTCATAGACGATTGTTTGAGTTATCTAGTGCTTGAACGACTTTGACAATATGTGTGAAACAAGAACCTAGTCTAAAATAGACTCAAATACCATCCTCAAAAATCTAAAGTCGCGTTGCTCATTGGGATGAGCTTCCTACCGCGCTATTTTACCATAGAACAATGTCCTTGGATCTTTCTGTGAGATCTAGTAATCCAGTCAGTGACTTTTCTAATATCCCTGCAGCTTTACATACTCTTTGAAATTTCTGGCGATATCCAATGAGATTAGGACTTTTAATACACGCTGTTCCCTTTTCCTAACAAGCTCTTGCCCTGCACCCACCAATTTTCTCTATATTCTTCCAAACTGATGTAATTGATTAGGCAAATGTCCTAACTCATATATGTCATTTTACTGGAGCTTGAGAGATAGATGTGAGCACAACTCTAGCACGTACTATCCTAATTCCTACATGAAAAAGTGAATAAATAAATAATTATTTTTAACTATGTATATACCAAACAATGATTTATTTTTGGATTAAATTAAGTGTCTTATATTCAATTATAAATTAATAAAAAAAGTTTTATGGACACTTACTACAACCAGCATCCAACAAGTAATTGCTTAGATGACAAATAGACAAAGAAAACTGCTTTTTTTTTTTATTTAACTTTTTATTCATTTGACATGTTTACCCTTCAAAGTTGAGAAAAAATTCAAAATGTAAGAAAATAATTTTAATTATTTTATGCCAAAAAAAGGTTAATCCAAAATTGAATAATTCACAATCCCGAGATCATATAGATGACTCAGAATGATATTAATCTCCTCTCATTTTGTAAGATTGGGAGTTCCTAAATTTGCATTTTTCAATATTTATATTTTATGAAAATTCATCTACTAATAGTTAAGATTAAAATATTTTCATTCATTAAATGAATTTTCATAAAAATTTAAAATTTAAAAATACAACTTCTAAGTCCTAAAATTATATTTCAACTTCAAAATTCACTCCCCCCATGTTGTATAGAGTGCCTGAACCTAGACTTGACTTTAGGTGGACATTTCTATCACCTCATCTGCCGTGATGGAAGGGAAGAAAATCAGTTGCATGGAAAGCCGTAGCCTAGACTTGACTTGGGGGGACAGTGCTATCATCTCATCTGACTTTCAGGGTCTTTGCTCTCACAGCATCTGCCTACCCAGACTAGAGCCCATTGAGCAGAACTTGCCTGGTCTAAAAGCATTATTAATATTTTGTTCTCAAGAAAAAAAAAAAGTATTATTAATTTAACGGGTAATTATGTTTTATTTATTCAGCTTAGATTATTTTTAATGCAATAATTAGCTTTTTTTTTTTATGGTTATGATGGAATTCTAACCGTCAATTTTTTAATTTAAAATTAATTTTAATTTAAAATTATTTTTCACTTTTTATAAATGAAACATTTACCCCGGGCAGTTATATATGATTGGTGAATAATTACTAATTTTTATTTTAGATATACGTTTAATATTTATGACAATTTGCATTTCAAAATTGTGTTAGAATTCGCCCTCTTGGCCCTTAGTTTCTTATTTAATCTTGAAGCATAAGATCTACTGCTTTATCATTCTTTCAATTTTTTTCAGCAATTTGGACTGCTAATTGCTTAGGAAGGAAGTTTACAACTTTAATTGGTCAATGTCTCCGTAGAAATGTACACATCGTGTTATATGAGATCTTTGTTGATAAATAATCTAAGAAATTTGATTTTCTAATTATATTGGAATCTTTAATACGTCAAATTAGAATATGTTTGCTAGGAAGGGGCTTTGACGAAGAAAATTAATGAGGGAGCTTCAACACATATCAAGGGATTAAGGGAGCGTTTGGGACTTCGAATTTTATAAAATTTTGTCAATTTTAGTTAATTTTACTTGTTTATTTTCGTTTTCTATATGTTTAGTTTGAAACTCTAAATTTTATAAACTTTTTGTCAATTTTTACCCACGAAATGCTGAAATTTCAAAACTTTCTAGCAACTTTTCATTAGCAACCATTTAAACGAATAGTTGAGATTGTGTTAAAGTGGTTCTTGTTAAAATTTTGGATTGTGCTAACTAAATGTCAAAAAAATTACTTTACTCACTTTTTCTAATTTTTGAAGTGCCAAACATCTCCTAACAGGCTTTCCTTTCTGTTGGTGAAGTACAAATGGATAATATTTATTAAATTTAATAGTCATTTACATTCACCTACTGTGCAAAGTATTTATTATATATTATTGTACAGAATTCGGATTACAATAACAACAAAAACAAATATAGGCAAATAAAGAAACAAAAAAAAAAAAATCATAAAGAAACATAAGATTTTACATGATTTGATAATGTATCTATGACTATTAGTATAGTATACTAAACATTCACTATAAATCTCCAATAATTAAAGAGACTCTTAAAGAACCATTCTCACTTTCCTCTTAGACCTTCCTCTTAGCTTTTCTATCAATTCAAAACATATAAAATCCCAATATAAACTTACTATAGGTGCAGAATACATCCTCGTATCTATATGAACAAGAAACCTAGTCTAAAATATAGTCCTCAAAAATCTGAAATCGTGCTACTCGTCGTATTGAGCTTCCTAGCAATCTACTTTGCCGTAAATTAGTATCCTTGGATCTTTCCACGAGATCTAGCAACCTAGAGAGTGACCATTCCATTATCCCTTTTGCTTTGCATACCCCAGCAACTTCCAATGAGATTCGGACTGTTAGTATACACTCTTCCCTTTTTTTAGCAAGCTCTTACACTATTGTACCGTACACCAGGGCAAGCCCTTTGCACCCACCAACTTTCTCTGTATTCTTCCAAACTGATGTAACTAATCAGAAAAATGCCCTCACTCATATTTATCACTTTGCTGGAGCTTGAAGGAAAGATAGAAGTCACAGCTCTAATATGTCCTGTCCTAATTCTTAAGCAAGGAAGAAGTGAATAAATAAAAATTATTTGTGGGTGTGTATTGCTAAACAAGATTTTTTACTATATTGATTCACTTTTGGATTAAATTAAGTTTCTTAAATTTATTTATAAATTAATTAAAATAGGCTTATAGAACATACAACAACCAATTTCCAACAAGTAATTGCTTATATGACAAATAGATAGAAAATTGTTTTTTTTTTTTTCAACTTTTTATTCATTTGACATGTTTACCCTTCAAAGTTGAAAAAAAAATTTCAAATATAAAAGAGTAATTTTGATTATTTTAGGCAAAAAACGTTAAGTAGATAGAAGTTGAAAAAGCTAAACCTATGCTTGACTCTAAAGAATATTGAGAGACGATAAATATAATTATCTAAATATTGAGATAAAATAGGCATAAGTTACTCTGTTCCAAAGCACACTATTGCTTATCTCTATAGAATGGTCCCTACCACAAAATGAACCACAGGCTTTCCTTTACATTTCCATTCACTTGCCATGCAAAGTATATAATTTTATTATATGTTATTATGCAGAGTTCGGATTACATTAACAAAACAAGCAAATATAGGTAAATAAAGAAACAACAAAATATCATAGAGAAACATAAGATTTTACGTGATTTGGTAACGTGCCTATAACTGCTGACATGGTATACTAAGTATTCACTGTAAATCTCCAACAATTAAAGATGCTCTTGGAGAACCATGTTCTCACCTTATTCTTAGTTTTTCTATCAATTCAAGACTTAGAAAACCCTAATATAAACTTACTATAGGTGTGGAATGCATCCCCGTACATATATGAATAAGAAACCCAGTCTAAAATAAAGTTAAATATAGTCCTCAAAAATCTGAAATTGCGTTTCTCACTAAAATGAGCTTCCCAACAAGCTACTTTGCCACAGAATAGTGTCCCAGGATCTTCTTGTGAGATCCGACAACCTAGAGAGTGACCTTCACGTTATTTCTATTGCTTTGCATACCTAAGCGACAACTAATGAGATTCGGACTGTTGGTACACACTCTTTGCTTTTTTTTGCAAGCTCTTGCACTATTGTGGGCAAGTTCTCTACACCTACCAACTTTCTCTACATTCTTGCACTACAAGAAAATTAAATAAAGACAAGAAAAGTATTTGTGAGAAAAATTATTTTCTCGCTAATAGTATGTTTATGTGAGAAAAAAATATTTTCTTGCAAATACTCTGAAGAGTTTTTTGCAAGAGCAATTTTCCTCACTAATATTTATATTTTGTGAGAATTTTCGGATTTCCTTGTTATAAAATCTAGTTGGAGAGTACTATAGGTAAGGAAATTTAGTTTTCTCGCTAATAGTGGAACATAAGCAAGATTTGCAGAGTACTTTAGGCCAGGAAATCTAGTTTCCTCGCCTAAATTTTTGGTGAGGAAAATTAAATATATCTTTTTTCATTGCTAATAGTCCATATGTTGAAGTTTACTATAGACGATGGATAGATTTTCTTATCAAAAGTTACTATAAATAAGAAAATAAAGTTACCTTGCTAAAAGTAACTTTTGGCGATGAAATTTATTTACAAGTTAAAAGTAACTTTTGGCGACAAAATTTATTTGTTCGCTAAAAGTAACTTCTAGCGAGGAAAGTATGAGTTCCTCACTACAAAGTAACAATAGACAACAAACTTATTTCCTCGCTAAAAGTAACAATAGGTGAGGAAAATTAAAATTCCTCGCTAAAAACTATAGGCAGTGGAGGATAAGTTAGGAAATTTACAAGAAATATTTTTCTCGCCTATAGTCTTTCACAAGGAAAGTGCGACTTTTTAGGGAAGGAAGTTTTCCTCACCTATTCCCACATTTCCTGGATTGTTGCAAACTAATATACCTGATCAAGAAAATGTCCTCAATCATATTTGTTACTTTATTAGAGCTTGAGGGACAGATAGATGCAACAACTCTAACATGTACCATCCTAGCTAATTCTTACATAAGGAAAAGGTGAATAAATAAATAATTATTTGTGGCTATGTATTACTAAACAAGATTTTTTTATCATATTGATTCAGTTTTAGATTAAATTAGGTTTTTTTATATTCATTTATGAATTAAAAAAAAAAAGTTTATGGACACTTACAACAACCAATTTCTAACAAGTAATTGCTTATAGAGATGACATATAGACAAAGAAAACTGGGTTTTTTTTTTTTTAACTTTTTATTCATTTGATATGTTTATCCTTCATAGTTGAAAATAAATTTAAAATGTAAGAGAATAATTTTTATCATTTTAGAGGAGAAAAAAAAAAAGGTTAGGTAGGTAGAAGTTGAAAAACCTAAACCTAGGCCTAACTTTGGAGAACATTGTTATCAACACATCTGCCATGCATGGAGGAATTTTATGGTTGTGAATCGTTTGATTAAAATTGAACAGTTCATAGCAAAATTAAGATTGAAAAAATTTTAAATTCTCGCTTAAAATTTTGAAACCCATTTTTATTATGAACTATCCATTTTTAATCGAATGAGTCACAATTCCAATGTCGCATAGATGGCCTCATAATGATGAGTTGCCACTTTATTTTTGCAAACAACTATATGTTGAGTTTCATTTAGGGTTAGCAGTGGACTACACATCTATTCCTTCACATACAGA
>JAVXUM010000037.1:16450364-16461365 GCA_035590655.1 Pouteria glomerata
TTTTCCCTTGACTTCCACTGTCTAACTCACACTGCCTTTGACTGTTTCTATCCTTCATCCAATTGAGTGTTATGTTGGAGACAATATATAGCATTTGCCTCATATTGTCAAAAGAATTCTTGCTTTAATTTCATGCTCAGCTGTTTGGAAAGTGTATGACTTTTGTTTTCCACGGGTTGTACTGGTTAGAGAGTTCTATTTGATAGCCGTGCAGAACAATTTTTCATTCCATATTTGTAAAGTTGATAACTGTTTTGTTTGGCTTTATTCATTCTCTTTGTCTTTTGTCTTTCCCCTAAACTTGGAAGTACTCATTTCTTTTTTGAATGCATAAGAAACAGGACTGATAAAGATATTACTCCTATGGGTGATTTCCCTCGCTATGGAGTCATAAAGGATAATTATCTGATTTTTGTTATGAATTCAAATCCTTATCTTCTATTGTATTTAGTTACATCTGTATATCATTTGAATTTGATTCAATTTAGCTTTGTGTAAAAAAAAAAAAAAAGAAAAAAAAAAGAAAAAGAAAGAAATATTATATTCAATATTAGACCTTTAAATAAAAAGTTGTTCAAAAAATAATTTTTTTTAATAAAATTAAATCTGCTTCAAGATGAAGGGAATTGAACCTCTGAATAATATGGGACTACAACCTATTGTCTTACCTTGATACTAATAAAGTTTGGAATTTGTTGGTTGTCAATTCTTGTTATAGAAGAGCTTAAATTATTGCTAGGATTTTGACACAGACATATATAAAATTAAGTTAAATTTATTGATTATTTCATACTATTCACTTTAAGATATTGTCTAAAATTTCTTCTATTTTCCTTTGAGAATGGAAGGGTTTTTATTGGGTGAATTTGAAGAAAAAGAAGGATTTTTGTTTCTCTATCTCACTTTCTTTGCTTTTACTTATATCAATAACTCAATCGAAATGCATTTATCTCTCCGAACAAGGAAAAAAAAAATGTTCGTTACGCTTTATGTCTTTAGTTTGATTTTTATCTGTTTGAATTTTGCCTTTCGTTAGAGTAATTTTTTTCACCAAATTGCCTTATTTTTTTTCTTTTCCCTTGTTTGGTAAGTTGCCATAAATTTTTGATAAGATCTTCAATACTATCATAGAAAATTTAGGATTTATTTTAAAAATTTTTACAATTGATAAAATCAAATAAGTCTTACAACATGAACCCTCAATTCAAACATTCAAACTCTTGGATAGACGCGATAAATCTAAATCACCCGGCTTTTACCATCTTTAACTTTGTGACTTTTTTTTTTTAAATTTGATCAAAATTACTTTTTTACATTTTAAACTTTTTTAAATTATAAAAAATGAATATGTTAAATTAATAAAAAGCTAAAAAGCTAATTTTTTATTTTTTTTTGCTTTCTTAAAAGCTGATTTTTTAATAGTCAACTATGAAAGAGCTTTTCTTCCCAACCTAAGCTTGAAATTATATAAAAAATGGCAAGGGCCATCCCTAACTTTGTCGACTAAAACTAAAAAGGCAAAAGGCTCGGGGTGCTTTGTTGAATCCCCTATTATTTACAAGGGCCGCCTTAAAAAAAAAAAAAAAAAAAAACAAAGGCAAGAGGTGCATAAAGTATTCAACTGTAATTGTTTCTCTTATATCAAGTGAGTTGGTAGAGAATATTTGAATTGAGAAAGCATTGCTTTTTAAAGTACAATATGTAATTAGATAAATTGATGCATGTATGACAAAGTAGCTTTCCATCATCATCTTATCCAAATTTGTGACAGCAAAATGAAATTTGTTTTCTTACAACAGTACTTTAAGTCAATTGATCATTGATATAACAAGGGCAGAGAAGGAAAACCAAAATTTTAAAGAAAAAACAAGAAGAACAAGGACAATAATAGAACTGGAAAGTGAGGATGGGAATGGCAGTTTATTGGGATATAGAATAGTTGATGCCAAAGAGTTGTCCTAATGTAATTGTCTGAAATGAATTATGTGGAGGTTGCCTCAACTTTAAGAGTTCTATAGAAACTTGTCGCATGGTTGGTCGACATTGTGGACTGGTTTGTAAGCATGAAAGGGCTAGCTTCGCAGCGAGGACCACTTCTTCTGCCACACAATTTTTAGGAGGCGAGAGACGAACATCCAGTACATCTTTTAGTAATACACCAAATCCATATGCGGTGGGTGGTAGGGATGATGATGAAGAGGAGGGAGAGGAAAGAGAAAATATAAGATCCCCTGGATGCCTCCCCATTAACACTTCCATTGTTAAAACACCGAAGCTATAAACATCCAACTTTTCATTCACTTTCTTTGTATAAGCAAGTTCTACAAGAAAATTGAAAGCAATTAAAACAAACAAGCCTTAAATATTAATTACACATTGAGTTTATAATTTGCACCCAATTAACTAAGATGAACTTTCATGCAGAAAAAATAAAACAGATAAGCCATACCTGGAGCTATATATCCAAAGGTTCCTGCAAATGAAGTCGAGTAGGAATAATCGGGCTTCAAAAGTCTAGCAATGCTGAAATCAGAGATGTGAGCCTCGTATTCTGAATCTAGCATAACATTTTTGCTCGAAATGTCTCTGTGGATGATTGAAGGTGAACATTCATGGTGCATATAAGACAAACCATTTGCCACATCTTTAATAATATTCATCCTCTTACTCCACTCAAATTTCATTGCTGTTGCTTCATTGTTCAATATATTTTTCAAGCTCCCACCTTCTATGAACTCATAAACCAAAAATGAGTGTCGTGGATGTGAACAAAAACCATAAAGCTTGATGACATTACGATGCCGTATATTTGTCAATGCACTGATCTCACTAATAAAACTTTTTAGATTGGCCATGTCACCATTTTGTGAAGAATGAAGTTTCTTCACAGCAACAACCTGACCACTAGGCAGCTCAGCTTTATAAACTGTGCCATATCCTCCTGTTCCGATGCAATATTTGACACTAAAGTCCTCTGTTACTTCAAGGATGTTGTCGTACACCATTTTCCCATCGAAACTCCATATTTCAAACAAGTTCTCATTATTTACTTGTCTTGGCTCATCAAGCATATTGTTTCTTCCTCCCTTACGAAGCACCAAAAGAATCCCAGCAAACACTAGTAACAAAATTCCCAGAATGGAAACTACAACTAAAACCATAACCATTTTAAACCATTTCCCTTTGTTCCATTTCCTCTTTTCTTTAGGTGAGCATGGCTCCAAATTAATCTTGTTGCCACACAAACCATTATTATGCTTGTATGCCTCAAATGAAGCATCTTGAAAGGCTTTGGCGGTGGGTAAAGCACCCTTCAAGTGATTGTAAGAAATATCAACAGAAACCAAACCTGACATCCCATTGAAAGTAGATGGAATGGAGCCAAAAAACCCATTATGAGACAAGTTCAATGTTATTAAGGTTTGCAGCTCTCCAATCTGTTGTGGTATCTTACCCCCTAGAGAATTTACACTTAGATCAAGATCTTGAAGAAAGTGCAAATTTCCAATTTGAAAAGGAATATCTCCCACAAGTCTATTCATGCTCAAATTCAACTTCTGTAGATTTGTGCACTCCCCTAACTGCATTGGGACTAAACCACTTAGATCGTTTGCTGCCAAGTTAAGATCTTGAAGTTTGGATAAGCTAGCAAGTTCTAGTGGAATGTTACCAGAAAGCTTGTTATTGCTAAGAGATAGGTAAAACAATAACTGTAACTTTACTATATTCTTTGGCATCTTCCCAACTAAATGATTTGAAGAGAGGTCAAGCAATCGTAGTTGAGTTGCATCTCCAAGCTTTGGGGGTATTCTTCCAGAAATATTATTGTCGGAAATCTTCAGGCTTGTTAAATTGTGACAAAGTCCCCATTGTTTGGACAACGCGCCATAAAAATTATTGTAACTCAAATCGATGTAATTTAAATTTGGATATACACCAAAAACTTCTGTTATATTTGCTACAATTTGGTTTCTGTCAAGGCGAACTCTGTACAAGCTAATACAATTTTTCAAACTTTTTGGGATAGGTCCTGTGAATTTGTTATTAAATGCTGTAAAATTTACAAGTAATCCACCAAGGCATATGTTGTCTGGTAATGGACCTGTGAGCATGTTCTCATACAATTGCAAGTACTGCAAATGTGTTAGTTTGTTAAATGATGTGGGAATTGAACCAGAAAGATTGTTTGTTGATAACTCAAGATTAATGAGAGACCTTAGCATTCCAATCTCCTGAGGTATGGATCCAGAAAGTTGGTTCCCAGTAAGAAATAGAGTGGTTAAGTTGGCTAAGTTACCAATTGAAGCTAGAATTGAACCGGTGAGATTGTTTGTTGATAACTCAAGATCAGTGAGAGAGCTTAGCATTCCAACCTCTTGAGGTATGGGTCCAGAAAGTTGGTTCTCAAAAAGATATAGAGTGGTTAAGTTGGCTAAGTTGCCAATTAAAGTTGGAATTGAACCAGTGAGATTATTTGTTGATAAGTCAAGATCAATGAGCGACCTCAGCATTCCAACCTCTTGAGGTATGGATCCAGAAAGTTGGTTATTGTAAAGGTAAAGAATGGTTAAGTTGGCTAAGTTACCAATTGAAGTCGGAATAGAACCAGTGAGATTGTTTAATTGCAAGGAAAGTTTGACGAGAGAGCTTAGCATTCCAACCTCTCGAGGTATAGATCCAGAAAGTTGGTTCTCAGAAAGAGATAGAGTGGTTAAGTTGGCCAAGTTACCAATTGAAGCTGGAATTGAACCGGTGAGATTGTTTGTTGATAACTCGAGATCAATGAGAGAGCTTAGCATTCCAACTTCTTGAGGTATGGATCCAGAAAGTTGGTTCTCATAAAGATATAGAGTGGTTAAGTTGGCCAAGTTACCAATTGAAGTTGGAATTGAACCAGTGAGATTATTTGTTGATAATGCAAGTTTAACTAGAGACCTTAGCATTCCAACCCCTTGAGGTATGGATCCAGAAAGTTGGTTCTCATAAAGACATAGAGTGGTTAATTTGGCCAAGTTACCAATTGAAGCGGGAATTGAACCGGTAAGATTGTTTGTTGATAACTCTAGATCAATGAGAGACCTTAGCATTCCAACCTCTAGAGGTATGGATCCAGAAAGTTGGTTTTTATACAAATAAAAAAGGGTTAAGTTGGTCAAGTTACCAATTGAAGGCGGAATTGAACCGGTGAGATTATTTGTTGATAATGAAAGTTCAACCAGAGAACCTAGCATTCCAATCTCTTGAGGTATCGATCCAGAAAGTTGGTTCACATGAAGGTATAGAATGGTTAAGTTAGTTAAGTTTGTGATTGACACTGGGATTGAGTCTGTGAGATTGTTGAACGACAAAGAGAGTTCTGTGAGAGACCTTATCAAACCAACATTTCTTGGGATGGAGCCACTTATTTGATTTTTAGCCATATACAAGATTCTAAGATTAGTCAATTGACCAATTTCAGATGGAATTGTCCCCGAGAAATGGTTTACAGACAAGCCAAGATAGGCGAGTCTTTGGAGGCTACCAATATTGGATGGGATGTTTCCGTAGAGTGAGTTGTTAAAAAGATCAAGGGAGACTAGTTTGGGGAACGATGAGAAATTAAGATTGGAAAGTGTACCTGACAAACCAGAATTGGAACGGTTCAAATGAGTGAGTCTACTAGCTTTGTTGCAACCAATTCCAATCCAACCATTGCAATGATGGCTGCTTCGTACCCATGATAAAAGGAGAAATTGGCTATGGTTGTCAAGGCTAGCTTTCCAGGTCAAGAGAGTCACTGTTTCTAATTCATTTGCTTCTTTAATTTTTGCAGAAGTAGCAAAAGTAGTAGAATCAAAAGAAAAGACAACAAAAAGGAACAAGATTAGAAATGAATTGGAAAATGATTTTGCTAAGGATGCCATTCTTGGAATTTTTCACCAGCTAAAGGGCGTTGCGTTGGATGGAGGAGGAGGATGGATGGATATGATGAGATTTTAAGTGCATGCAGGGGGGTTTTATAGCTTCAGAGAAAACGAATGGGTACTATTAGTGAATGACAAACTCAACACACACATATTGAACCGTCGTAATATCTGGGTTAATGTCATAGCATTTCGAAGTCAATGTAAAACTTGAGACAATCAAAAATTCTTCTCATCTTAATTGCGAACCGGAAAGAATCCAACTTTAGGGCCACTTCAATTGACAACCATTTACACAGCTACGTGTACGAAGCATGCATTGAAGACTAATCTAAACCACACATTTGCTTTTAACATTGGAAAAAAATTAAAAAAATCTTTAATACTCTTGTCCTATACGAAGACTGGAGACTGCAATTTGGGTATTAGTTAATGACGATAATTTTTTAGCGGGAAGCATGTGCATGGCATGACGTTTTATCTAATTGTTTTCTTTTTTTTTTTTGGGGGTCAAAACACGAGGTAAAAATATTTATAATTTTAAAAGAATTAAGGTGGGAACATAATTAAAAATAATATATATATATATTTAAATTTAAACAATAATAATTCAAATTAAAATCACAAATATATATAAAAAAATATCTTTATTTTTATCTGTAATCTGTATGAATATAAAAAAAATAATTAATTATTCAAATCTTTGCATCCGCTGAACCTCATATTATTAAAAATAGTTACACTTTTCAAAAACTTTATTTGCTTTTTGATAATATAATAAATATAGTCTAGGGCGTAACCTAGTAGTGGCAACTACTTTGTTAACTAGTAACAGTGAATGTTTGAATTTTCGTCGACAATTAGAGCCGAGTAACTATTATGAAGGCTAGGGTGGGGGCCTCACTTTGCCTGTGGGATCCACGCCATTAGTTAGTTTGGGTTTAAGTGGGAGGCCTTCGACCTGGGACTATGATCGAGTTACCGAGAGTCTTTTTTTGTATATATATATATATCATGTATATATATATATCATGTATGAGACATTTTTTTTGACTTGAAAACCTAAATTTATTAGTTTAAGGGATCATGCTATGTAAATCAAACACTTATATATTGATTTTTTAATGCCGATCAATTCTCATGTGTATCTCCAGGAACGAAGATAAGATTATAAATTTCGGAGTTTAAAAAATTATAATTGATATTATAAATTTAATTTCTAAATAAAAAATAAATTAATATACATATATATATATAATACAATCAATTGATCTTTTAATTATTAAATTATATATAACAATTAAGAAAAATAATTAAATTTTAAGAATATTAGTTCATAACTTAAATTTTTTTAACTTAAAAATTTATATGTATTATTGGTGGTGTTTTGCGAATTAAAATTAACTACTTTTTAAATTTTAAGAGGCCAAATTATAATATAAATTTTTTTAGTCAAAAATTTAAATATATGGATGACGTATTTCAAAATTTAAGGGGCTATAGCCATCCCTAAAACCCTCTAACCTTGTCCCTGTGTATGTCACATAATCTTAATATCATATTATTGTGCAAAATTTGATTTCCCTTCGCAAAACAAGTAATATGGGCAAATAAAAAAAAAAAAACAAAAATAACCACAAAGGAGCACAATATTTTATATGACTCGGCGACATGCCTATTTTCATGGGTATGGTATATTGAGTATTTATTATAAACCTTAAACAATAGATATATTAAGGAATATAAGAAACCATTAAAGAAACTATTAGAGAGACCATTCTCACTTTACTTTTAGTTTTTCTATCAATTCAAAAACTAGTAAACCTTAATATAAACTACTATAGGTATACAATACAGAGGGTTGTATCAAACTAATTAGGGGGCCTAAGACGGAAAAAATTTTAAGATAGGAAAGTTACATATATTTTTTAAAATTTTCGTATATTAATATTTTGGACTTAAAAAGTTTTTTTATAAATGTGAACGTGCTTAAAAGTTATAAAAATGGAAATAAAATAAAAATTTGATAAAAAAATAATAAGAAGCAAATAAAAAGAGAAGTTAAAATAGAAAAAAAAAACCTATCTATTTATTACTAAATTAAACTCAATCAATTTAGTCAAGATAAAATATTTATTTCATTTTTTAGGTAAAAGTTATTTATCCAAGAGGTGAGAACATTTCAAATACTAGTTGAGAATAAGTGAATTTCATCAAAAAAATTTGAAGCGAAATTGAAATATTTTAAAATTTTTTGTATGATATAAAATATTTTAAAATTTTAATAAAAAGATAACTCTTCTAGCTATTTAAGATATAAAATTACTTATTAAATTTCAGTATAACTCTTTAAATAATAATTTGAGATAACTATTACACATCATCAATTTGGATATTTCAGGTTGAAATTAATTTTTTTTTTAAATTTATTTTTATTTTAAAACATCTAATTTTAATAAAATAATTCTCGACTTTGATGTCGCGTAAGTATGTTAGCGTCCACTCATTTTGCATGGATAGCCTGAACCTAGACTTCACTGGACTTCGGGGTACGTTGCTATCAGCTCATTTGCACGCCGTGTATGGAAGGGAAGAAAATCGTACACTGCATTAGTTATACTTGACTTTGAGGGTCTTTGCCCTTGTATTTATATGACCAAAATATGAGTCAGATATATATATATATATATATATATATTTGCATGGTATGCTGCCAGAATCACTCGAATCATTAGTATCCGATATATGGCCTCTTTTGGATAATTTTCCTTTTTGTCTATTTTTTTTTTGGACTAATAATTCTTGGATAGACTCTAAAGTTTGAAAGAAACGAAAATTGTCTTTGGTTATATATTATTTCCAAACAAAAATTTCACCATATTGATTTAAAACTCGGATTAAAGTTTTAAATATATATTTATTCGCTAAGATAGACAAAAATAAGTTTAGGTTTTTAGTTTTCTTGTCACCGGTTTGATTATTGTAAACCGGAAAGAATTAAACTTTTAAGATATGTTTGGTACGGAGTGAAAAATTTGGGAGTAAAAAATTGTAGAACAAATTGTTATCCTAGGTCATGATTACTTGGGATAACAAATTTATAGTATTTATGTTTGAAATAAAAGAGTAAATATTACCTGATACTAATTATATTATATTTGAAATGTTAAAAGTTTGAAAGGATAAAAATTAACTGTAAAAGATTATAAAGACATATTTTATGGGAGTAATGAGAAAAGGATAAAAAAATTTTATTTCTCTCTATTACTTACCTCTCCTCGAATAAAAATTTACTCCTATATGGGGGGTAATGGTTATCTCTAAAGTAATTGTTACCCCTATCCAAACATACGTAATGAAGGGTAAAAATTATCTCAATAATCTTTACCTCTGTTACCCTTAAAACAAACATGTCCTGAAATATTTTAGAAGTATGGAAGACTAATATTCTAAAGGTAAAATATACTTATCTCTCCTCAATATTTGGATAATTACATATATTATCTCTCAATATTTAAAAATAATATTTACCTTTCTTATTTTGAAATATTGTTAACATTGATAATTTCTGTCAAATCAACTGTTAAAATTTAACAAAAAATATTAAAGTAATAAAAATTTTAGGTGCTTTTACTATTTAACCGCTCTCTCACACATGTTTGTCAGTTTGTCTTTACAAAAATTTCTCAAAACAAGTAAAAAGAGAAAATTTTTTAAAGAAGACAAATATGTGTGAGAGGAATAGGTAAAATAGAAAAAATATCTAAACTTTTGATTATTCTGACTTTTTTAATTAAGTTTTAATAGTTTATTTGATAGAAGGGAATTAATATTAATAACATTTTAAAATAAGAGAAACAAGTGTATTTTTTAAATATTTAAAGATAATTAGCATAATTACCTAAATATTAAAGGAAGGTAAATATAACTTACTCTGTTCTAAACCACACAATTACTTACCTAAAGAATGGTCCCCGCCATAAGATTAACCGCAGGCTTTTGAAAAGTACCAAAATAGATAATATTTATTAAATTTAATTGACATTTACATTCACTTGCCAGGCAAAGTGTGTAATTTTATTATTTTTTTTTTTATATTTGTCTCTCTTACATTTTGAACCGTTTAGTTTCTATTTTTTGGTTTTTTTTTTTTTTTCGAATAAAAAAGATAATAGAATATAATATGGCAAGTGAATATTACATGTTTTTTAAATTTAAAAAATAAAAATATTTCACATGTTAGTCTAAACACTGAGCAAGTTATTTATTCAATTTTAACAACAGTGTGATTGTGCATTTTTTGTTTTGGGTCAAATTCCGAAGGATAAATTAAGTATGATTACATAAAAACATAGTAATTAAAATTAAAATCCATGTGAGCAAGTTATTTATTCTTGTGTTGTTATATTCTCAACCTTTCAAGTGACTTCCTAATTTTAATCTTCTTTGAATATAAAGAAAGGAAAGATAATTACGTACAGTAAGAATTATATACATACAAATAATCGATGTTGATATGGACACTTTACTACTTGCCAATTTGGCAAGAAGTGGAATTTCCAACGGGTAATTGCTAGATGATGGACGGCATAGATTTTGGGGATCTCCTAAGCTTTCAATCAATTCTCAACGGCATAGATTTTGGGGATCTCCTAAGCTTTCAATCAATTCTCAACGTAGACTTGACATTGCAATCAAAACAAAATTTAAAGAAAAAAAAGATAAAAATAATATGAAATGAGAAAGTATTAATAAGAACAATGGTTGATTGTGATAGATGGGTGGCTAATGATAATAGAAAATAGTGGTCACAATAATGGCATGATGGTTGCAATGGTTGATAGTGGGTGGTGCAAGAACTGCCACTGTTAAGAAAAATGGAAATGGTAGTAGTATGTAAGATAATTGTGGAAATAGTAGTGGCAGTGGCCAAGAGTAGTGGTGATGGGGATTGTGGAGAATGATAGTGGCGATAGGAATGGCAACCGGTAGGGTACCCGCAAAAATTATCATTCCCATAGCCATCCCATTTAACTATCTATAATCCCAAACCCGTCCCGAACTCTATTAGGGTATCTATTTAATATCCCAAATCCGT
>JAVXUM010000037.1:16461465-16473329 GCA_035590655.1 Pouteria glomerata
GTGTACTTTGAAAAGGCTCAGGTTATCTTTCTCATAGAGCTTCATAGAAGCTCCGTCTATTTGAGTCATTTCTTTTTTTTTTTTTTTTTGCTTTCTACAATCTTGACTTTTGGAAATTTAAACCTTTGGTTGTTATACTTTTCCATCTCCTTCGTCCTTTATTTCTTGCCACTTCTTGCAGATCTCTAAGCTTAAACAGGTTCAGTGGATGAATTCCCCCTTCCAGTGGTAGTTTATCTAATTTTGTTCGATTGGATCTTAGTGACAACGAGCTTATTGGAACCATTCCTGTCTCTAATGGGAACTTATCTGGTCTGGATATTCTAGTTAATACAAAGCACTTGTATCTCTTTTCTATTTGGAGTATTAAAGTCATTGCTTTAAATTAATTTATTTGTTTTTCTCTAAATTGATGGAAAGCTCTATGACAGTCATTTGGGGAAGAATAATCTCTCTGGTCCCATCCCACCTTAACTTTTCAACTCAAACATGACTGCTACATTTGTAAGTTTATTGATCTAGCTAATCAAGAGATTTAGGGGCGTATTACCTAAGTGACTAGATGTTTTTGTAGAAGGTATATCTTTTTGGCATGCAGATTTTGCTTGTAGGTAAAAAGAGAGTGGAAGCTTTCATAATGAGAGGTTGGATTGATAAGTAGGAATTATATATATTTATTGGCATAGTTTTTTTTTTTTTTTTTTTTTTTTTAATTTCTCATCTTATGGTTAGCCGTTTAGACTAAGTTAGGGAGATTGCAAGCTTTCATAAAAAAGGCTATTTTTAATCGTTGATATGCCATGTTCGCCCATCTTAACTGGAAATATGTATGGAGACTACTATGTTCGCCCATCTTAAATTTTGATAATTTATTCTATATAAGCATACGTATGCAGTCCTGTGCCCAAGTGTTGATCAATAATTGTCAGCAAAGCTCAGCTTGCGAATAATCTCTTGTAGCGTTGCTTTTTTATCTCCTTATGAAAGAATATTAGCAGTTTGTGACATGAAAATATGTACAACTCTTTCTGATTAATTAAATAATTATGCATCAAGTTCAGTGCTTTTCACAATCAAACTGAATGGTATTTTTAACAATGAGCATAGTTGTGGCTATCGTAAGAATTCACATCAGCATAAAGGTTCCCTGTTTAGTGAGGTATCTTATGGGATGTCAATTAGACAAGGTTAGCTTTGAACTCTTAATCTTCAGCCTAAGATAAGTCCTCATGATATCGACACAATTGATTTATTTGCATCATGCAACAAATTCTCGTTTCCAACTCCTTATGTACTTGTTAAAGCATAGCAATTTCCATTTCCAAATGTTTTAGTTTTGTTCAAAAGGTTATTTTTGTATTTATGAGGCATGGAATGCCCTTGAACTATTTAGGTAGTTCAGGTCCTACTCAATGAACAAGATTGTCAGATTGCTTGGCTACTACCCTTTCTCTTTTTCTTTCTTTCTTCTTTTTTTTTTTTCTATAATTACATGACTATTTTCATTTTTTTTTCAACTAAGAAAGCCATGAGTAAGAGAAAACAACTTGATGAATACGAATAGGCATTTGTAGTTTTTAAATATACTCTGTCATTACCTATTTAAACTGCTGAATTTGACCATTAGTAGTGTAGATTTTGGAAGCTTAGATTTAGTTTTGGGTACTCATAAAGTTGGCTCAATAATCCATTTTCTATCTTCTTTTGTAGAGCATACGTTCACTCCTACATGTGAACAAGATACTTGACGTTGGCATTGCTAGAAGTCTTCTTGAGCAAGTGAAATATTTGAATTTGGACATAATTTAGAAGGTATAAAACTGTTAGTTGTAATTCTAAGTCCGTGTGACATATTTTCACAATCTCCAGATAACTGTTATTTCTCATGCATGCTTAAATTCATAACAGGCCCACTCAAGCATTTCAATGGATCTGGCTTATGTATAAGTTTATTTGCAGACTTTAAATATTTAATTGTCTAATTTACGTGTATGTTGCTACTTGCAAATGAAAGTAAGAGGAAAACTTTCTCAAAGTTATGAGGTCCAAAAGTTCTGTGATCTGTCCTTTAAAACTAAATGACTTGAGATGCCTAATAATTAGGGTGCTGCTCAACTGGCGATGCCTTTGTGTGGTTTCACAGTCTTTTGATTTTAGTGACAGTAGCGCTCCAGTTGAGGCTAACATTTTGATCTTTTAATTTGTAATTATTTGTGAGAAGATTATTTAAAGCTGGATACTTGTTTAAAGAAAGGGAAATTACGAAAAAGAGAAAAATAGTAAAGGTGAGTGCTTATTATGTTCGAGAAACATGTAGATGGAGAACCCTTCCCCCGCCCCCCCCCCCCCCGGGCGCTATTTTTCCCGTTTTCTTTCATAAATGGTGCTTAGCATATGTATATATTGTGCACCTTACTAACATGCTCAACGATCTATTAAGACTTTCTCTCTATAGTCAGCATAAAATGTATAAAAACTTTTGCCATATGAAAACTACCATGCATTAGTGAGAGATTTATAATTTTAACACTTTCTTGGTATTACTTTCACTGCAACTATTGTAACTGTTAAATTAGCTTGATACATTGTTGTGCCTATTTCTTAAGATTTTAAACTTTTAGGTGAAATAGTAGTTGACGTTTAACATAGTATTAGAGTAGGCAAAGATTTTCAGACCTCATCCCCGCCCAAAGTTAATAGTTGCATGTATCATCAGACCTCATCTCCACCCAAAATTAATAGTTGCATGTATTTGCACCATTTAAAAAAGTTAGTATGCTCTTACATGAGGGGGTGTGCTAAGAGAAAATAAGTTAATATATACAATAAAGTTGTCCCTCTTCCTAACAATTAACCATTTATGTGATATGATGACTAACAATCTAATAGTAACCAATATCTATAATGTTGACTTGGTAGAAATCTTTTCTTACCTTTCTCTAGTTTTGATGTGAACTAGTGAAGCCACACTACAACCAGAAAGGAAATGATTATTAGGTGTAGGTAAACAATATCTAAAGCCCTATCTTTGCTGTCTACATCTTTGTCACTTGTTTTAGCCTTTTCCCCTTATTCCTTTTGTTTTGTCAGGTTGTCAACCCAACATCCCTACTCCACACCCCTTGACCAAGGGAGCAATCACTCAGTTGAAGCAATGCAAGGATTAAAGTTGACCTTTCAGGTGCAGTTAAAAAAGACTTATAATGCCAACTACTGCATTTTTATATTATTGATATTCATTAGTTTCTTTCTTTGTTATTAGTTTGTTCTTTATTCTTTGTTCTCTCTCTCTCTCTCTCTCTCTCTCTCTCTCTTTATTCTTTCTTTTACTATATTTTGAGCATTGTTCTTATGTTATCCGATTTTTTTAGGTAATTGGTGTTATTGATGTAAACAGAAGTAAAGAAAAGTGCTACAGAACACTGGTGAATGGAGGTTTATGTGATGAGGTAGTGCTTCCATTATATTGATAATCTTCTTTAACAAATCAAAGCCCTTTTGGAATTTCTATAGCAATTGTTATCTGGGTAGCCTTTATTTTCTACAATAATGAAATAGAAAAGTTTTACTTGTTTATCTTGGTATGCCTGCCACCCACCTTGTCCGTTACTTTCTTTTTAAAAATCTTCATATAATGAGGTTTGCGGTAAAATGATAGAATTTGTTGTTCTCATATAGAATTCATGATAGGTGGTCTTTAGTATTCTTGATGTTGGTTTTCTTCTTCCGATTGTAGTTGGATGAGCTGAGGCAAATATACGAGGAATTGCCAAAATTTTTGGAAGAGGTGCTTGTCATTTATTTTATTTTCACACCAAATTTAGAAATGAATTGGCAATAAGTCCACATATTTTTATATTTTGGTAATATAAATGTGTTTTAGGTGTCATCAGTAGAACTTGCAAGGCTTCCTATTAGGTCTGGAGACAAGTTGTCATTCTTGTATTGTTTATATACATCAACTAGATCAGTCTCCATTTATTTAATGTGTGACTTCATCTTCATGTGGATTGAGTTTTCTTGAATTATTCCATCACTATCTATTTGAAAATTGCTATTTCATGTCTCGCTACAAAACTAATCAAAAAGCCAATTTTGGCAAAAGAAATGTAAATAAGCAGTTAAAAAGATAGGATAATATCATTGTATCTTGATGCCACCATGGTGGACATTAAATTATCTTTTCAACTTTGGATGTTTCTTCTTGTATTTGAGTCAGATCTCAATGTTAGTATGGAATGGTGGAACTAAAAACTTGATTTGTTTCTAGTTTGAGTAAATATGTGGAAATCAAACAATATAACTCTTGCAGTCTTGTAGTAAATTTATATAGAATAACTTATATATGGATACTAAAATTACAAGAAGTTCAGTTAATAGGAACATTACATCTCAAAAATCACAACCTAGTATATGATATTATAGGGGAAAGTTTTTTTGGTTGGGGGGGGGGGGGAGAGAGAGAGTGAGTATTTGGGCAATGTTGATGAGAAGCCAATGGAACTTTGGTGCAAGCTAACTAGTTTCTTGAGCCGAATGGCAATCGATTTGCTAAGGTTCTTCATTGTGAGGGTCTTATTGACATTTTTTAATAGTCTTCGCTAGTGTAGGTTGTCAAAAGTAATAATTCGATAAGTTCGAAGTCGAATCTACAAGGAATGGGGTTTCAAACTAGTTTTTATTTTTGATAAATTGATTGTTAAAAGATTGATAGGTGAAATTGTTTCAAATACATAAATTGCCTTTGTGGAGGGGTGTTAGATATTGAATGCGTTTTTGGTGACAAAGGAGGTGGTGATTCAAGATTAATAAGTTATGAAGTTTGGGTGATTTTTTTTTTTTTTTTTTTTTTGGCGAAGGGGGGAAATTACCTGTAGGCCCTTTGGGCTTTATGGGGTTACAAACTCCTCGGCTGACTTAGGCTCTTGCATGGTTGCACCCAGTGAGACTCGAAACCCCTGCCTCATGTATGAGACGAGCCTTCTGAATTCACAAAGCTAGACCGTAAGGTCAAGTTTGGGTGAGTCGTAAATTGATATTGAAAATATTATGATCATATCAAATAAGTTTGCTTAATTTATCTTTTGGAGAGGATGTTGTTTGTATCGAAAGGATTTTTAATCGATTTGAATGATTGCTAGGTGAAATTGTTTAAGCTACATAAATTGCCTTTGTGGAGGGGTGTTAATTATTGAATGTGTTTTTAGAGATAAATGAAGTGGTGATTCAAAATTGAGAAGTTATGAACTTGAGGTGATTTGTAAACTGAAATTGAAAAATATTATGATCATATCAATTAGGTAGCTTAATTTATCTTTTGGAGAGGATGAGTTTTGTATCAAAAGGTAGACGATGGATTTTCTGTTGTATTTCCTCAGTGAAATTCTCAGTTCTAGTTAATATTCTTTGACTTACTTTTTTTCAACTCTTCTAGGAAATTGAGACACGAGGATCATCTTTGAGCGCTTCTATTTAATTTATTTGTGGAAATGTTTAGTAGATTAGTTAAGAGGGTAGTTTAGGGATTGGTTATTAATGTCATACCAGTATTAGAGGGTACAAATTGTACCAAGCAAAAGATGGTTTTACATTCTATCCCAGTATTTGTATTGACTAATATTGGTCAATATTGGTCCCAACCGCAATCCTGGCTAGTCTCTGACATTAATAATAATTTTCAAATTTTTGGTGTAGCCACTTAGTCTATTTGTTTCTCATGATTGGTCCATGTCTGTTTGCTTTGTGCATGGATGCAATTAAGAAAGAAATTTTTTGCAGTAATATGCTAAAGCTATATGACTATTCCCCCCCCCCCCCCCCCTCTCTTTATACAACACTATACTAGTGGATGGTGCCATGACCTTCCTTTGGTTTTGTTTGCTAACTTGTTGACCTACTTACCTCTGTCACTTACCTCCGTTGGGTCTAATGTGGTTTTGCTTGGGGAGGTTTCGTCTCAAAGGAAAAAAAAAAAAATAGAAACAACAAAACAAAAAAATTTGTTAGCTTTGTGGTTCCTTGGAAAAACCACTATTTGATTTTTAGCTTTGTACTTTTTTGGAATTTCATGAGGAGTTCTAAATTTGTTAAGAGTATATGCAATTTGGTTTGTTTAGGTGTTATGACTTTTCACTGATGAGGGTTAGTTGCTAAAGTTTTATGATTTATCATTTATTTTTTTTCTAAGAAACGATGTGCTGTTTTTAATGATGATGGAATCCCTTGCAGAGCTTAAATGTTTCAAGACCTAGTGTAGAGGTGAGTTGACGCTCATCAAGGTTTGCCAAGTATGTTTATGAAAGTCTCTGTTCATAGTTTTCAAATACTTCGTTATCCATGTTGCGAGATTTATTAATGGTGTTCTTCGAACTAGACACGATGGATGCGAAAATATGCTACCTTTCCAGTGAACCATGGCGGGTGAGGGATGCTTGAATCTAAATTCTCCATGCTTGCTTAATGAAGTTTGTATTGTGTACTATAGAGTATGGACACAAGACATGAGTATAACATGACATGAATACACTGATATGCTAACACTATTATTTAGCAAATTAGGACATAATATGGCCGAGTCATGTTAATAACAAATAAATATTCTTGTTGCAATACGTTTAAATATCAAAATAATAAAAAAATATTTTAGAATGGAAAAAGGATCCATATACCCAATCCCATTTGGTTAAGAAAATAATAAGGTTGAGTTGAGTTGAGTACATAGTGGAAAATTTGTGTGAGCACACCCAAAATTTATCTTAGAAAACATTATGTATAAGTATCAAACTTAAAAACATGTTGAATGAAAATTGCAATGCCCAAATCATGTGTAGATTGCAATGACCAAAAAGGGATAGGAAAGGGATTAAAAATTACTTCTCTTGTTTCGTTTGTTGTGAAAACTAAAGAGGAAAGCATGGAATTTCAAAAAATAAAAAATGATTAAATTAGAAAACTAGTTTATTGATGAATGCCCTTTAGTTTTTCTATTTTTCTAATCCACTTTCCCTTCTCTTTTTCGATCTATTTTCTTTTCCTTCATAAATCCTCAATTCGAAGGCACTCTTGGTCTTGTAGTTGCCTTTGACCAATTTTTATTTGAGTCAAGTATATGTTGATAATAGGTTTTGCACTTTAACAGCCCGAGGGTTATTAATTTCGTCTGTTTGGTTATCATGAATTTTTCTTAATTGTTCTATTATTTATAGCGTTGCTGAGCGAAGAAGATCGTAGAAGACCAAGATTAGAATCAAAATGTGGAAACCGCAGTCTAGTGTAGTCAGGGATTCTCCACTGTAGCCTGTTGTTATTGTGTTTGTAGCAAAAGAGAATTTGGTAAGTCTCAAAACTTTCTGGGCAGAATAAGAACTTTGCTATAGGCAAGCACATGTACCACTTTTAGGATAGATTATTTAAAACTCAACTCCTGCTATTATGGATAGAGGTGGTTGAAATCACTCAATCTTTAATTTCAAGGGATTGCCTATTTAGTAAAATGATTTGAAGGAATTCGAATAAAGGAGGACTTAATGTTGAGAAGAGGATGCAAGCATCACTAATACAAGACCTTATTATCCCTTGATCGTTATTTCAAGCCTTATTGAGTACAACTAGGGGACTCCGAAATGGTTGGTCCATTTCGGTGGGTGGTTTTCAAGAAGATCAGTTGATTGTTTATTGTAGGTTTGTTTTATTAACTTACTATTTGTCCTAGAAGATTAAACTTTTTAGAAAATCAACTTTGCAATGTACATCCAATAATCTTTAATACTCCCCTCACGACGACCACAAGTTAAAGGTGGACTAGAGAGAGAAACAAATTGAAAAATAGTGTACTGACACAAACAGAACGGAATGCATTAGAACCAATGTTGAACAAACATTGATAACGAGACTTGAACCTAAAACCTAGAACTAAATCTTTGATATCATTATAGGGTTGCCATTATCCTAATAGTTTAATTGGTTAGGAAATGGATGCAACAATATATATCAAACTATCTTAATTAGTTAATTGAGGGGTTAAGCAAGCTAGTCCATAGTCTTAGATTGGAGGGTTCAATCAATACAACTTTTGGTTTGTCATGTAACTGAATAATGTTGATTTGCTAGTTGTGTTAATCTTCCTAAAAGAACCTCTAGGTTTTATCTAGTGACTTCTCTAGAATTTTCTAAACTCTTGTGTGCCTTGTACATTTATTTATTTTTGGTAAGTACTCTTTTATGTTTATGGTGTGCATACAATTTGTGATATTCTGTGCATGAAGGGTCCTCAAACACATGCAATAGAACAATTTCAATGAAGGTATCAAGCTTTCTTGAAAACATTAAGTTTTCATTGCCTGTTAGACTGCTATTTTTTTTTTTTTTTTAATCATTGGGAAGGTATGTCTCCTTTTATCTAAATATGTATGTTAATTATAAAAATTGTATATCTACTCTCACTTTTGGCTTCGGTTTCTCTCAACTTTGGTCGTTTATTTGGTTACTCCAATTGCTTAGAGTGGAGTGTGTCATGTTCACTTGCTAGTGTAATAATAAATTAATAATTCGACTTCAGTTGATTTATTTGAGATGAAATACTCTTCAAATTGTGGTAATTTTACATTTCTTTTATATATGAGAATACAAAAACAGAATAGCTTAAGGGGTAAGGTATTTTTCTATGTGATCAGTCCATTAAATGTTTGCCATGATAGAACGAAACTCCATAATGTGACACCACATGACTGATTGATCGTTCTTAATTATACTGAACATGAAAGACATAAAAAAAATGCTCTTATAGACTTGAAATTTCAAGCCGCAAAGTTTGGTCTAACTATTTCTTCTGCTTTAAAGATTCAATTATAGTAGTATTAGTTTCTAAATTCCAAGTAGTCTTTAACTGAATTGCTTCCAATTTGATTGTTTACTCAATAGTTAGGGAGATGCAATCATAATATTCTAACTTCTTCAAAAGATGTAGAGGGTTCATTTATATTTGTTCAAATAGGGCAGCAATGCTATTGCATAAACAAAACATCATGTGGCATATCTAATGTTGTGGATGTTGCATCGCAAATTACAAGATATTTATAATTCTTAATATGTCTTTACTTTTATGTTTTATTTTAACTTTTGGTAATTTATATTGTTGTTTAAAGACTTGGCGACTTATGGTTGGTTGGGCTATGTGATGCTTTTAGGGGTTGAATAGTTACCAAGACGCATAGCGAGATCCAGAAGAGTAATTTCGTAAGCAGTTTGAATGCTTTTTTTATTGCTTTAATTCCAAAATTAATAAGAATAAATAAATAAAGTAAAAAGTGTGGGGTAAAGGATATTTGGGACTTGAAACCGATTAGTTATAATAGAGCTTTGTATAAATTGATTGTTAGCAGTGTTAGCGTTGAGATTCGCGAGAGTGCTAGGTGAAATTGTTTCAGATACATAAATTGCCGTTGTGAAGAGGTGTTAATTATTGAATATATTTTCAGTGACAAGTGAGGTGGTGATTCAAGATTGAAAAGTTATGAACTTGGGGTGATTCGTAAATTGTATATAGAAAAATATTATGATCATATCAATTAAGGTTGTTTAATTTATCTTTTGGAGAGGAAGGGTTTGTATCAAAAGGTAGACTATGGATTTTCCAATGTATTTTCATAGTGAAATTCTCAGTTTTATTTAACGATTTTTCACCTAGGTTTTTCAACTCTTCTAGGAAATTAAGACGAGAGGTTCCTCTTTCATCACTTCTATTTATTTTATTCATGGAAATATTGACTAGATTAGTTATGAGGGTAGTTCAGGGTTTCATTATTAATTTAATACCATATCAGTGGGTACATAATGTACTAGGTATAAAACAGTAATTTAGTGTTTGCATTCTATACTAATATTTGTATTGACTAATTTTGGTTAGTATCGGTCCCTGCCGCAATACTGGCCAATCTCTAACAATAGCAGTAATTTTTAAATTTTTAGTGCTGTCACTCAGTCTCTTTGCTTCTCAAGAATGGTTGAGGTTCCATCTTTGTTCGCTTTGTGCATAAATGCAATTAAGAAATAAATTGTTTGTAGTAATATGCTAATGCTATATGACTATTCTCTCTCTCCCTCTCTCTCTCTATCTCTTTACGCAGCGCAACACTAGTGGATGGTGCCATTTGTAAGGGGGCTTATATTTTTGTTTTTCATTTTATTATTTTTTATTTAAGTCTGGTTGCAGGAGACGATCTTCCTTGGGATTTGTTTGACAACTTGCTAACCCACTTAGCTCCATTGGGCCTACAAAAATTGTAAGAGCAAATGTGAGTTCAATAGTTACACTCCTATTTATTTATGTATATGCGCCCCTCTTAATTATCGTACATGTAAAAAGAAAGGAGGTTATCACTTTTTCCGAAGATATAAAGTCCGTTCGAAGATCTTGTGTGTTTGAAACTTTGCGAAGTTTTCACCCCGAGGGCCATCGACAAGGGCTTTGCTTGGATCGTGGATCTTGTGAGGTTGGGATTACTACCTAGGTGGGGATCCAATGTGGGCTTGTGGGTTCCTTGTTAAAAAAAAAAAAAAAAAAGAAAATAAATAAATAAATAACAACAAAACAAAAAAAAGTCTATTCATCTCTACATCTATGGTTCCTTGTGAAAGCCACTTTCTGATTTTTTTTTTTATGTACTTTCTAAGAATTTTGTGAGGGGCTTTAAATTTGATAAAATATATGTAATTTGGTTTGTTTAGGTGTTATCTGTTATGACTTTGCAATGCTAAGGATTAGTTACTAAAGTTTTATGATATATGATTTATTTCTTTTAGAACCACAAAATTCATATGGTTTTTGTAAAGACCTGGCTTTGTTGAATCACTAAATTGTGCATTCACTAAATTTGTTGTATGCCAAATTGGAAGGGGTCTAGAACTGAAGTACATTCCTACTTATGAATTTATCATGTAGATTATAATTTAAAAATAGAACCTTAGGGTTACTTGGTGCTATGTTTATGTAGCTCTGGTTTGAGTTTGAGAAACGTAGAATTGGTCTGAAATTTAAATGTTTATCTCTGGCTATCTTTTGACTTCTATTGCATGACCTGAAATTATTTGGTCATTAGCGCAACATCAGGGACTTCATTGCTTTTTAGTTATGATTTGAATGTATATTCCTAATTTCTCGGGGTTGCTTGGTGCTATGTTTATGTAGCTTTTGTTTGAGTTTGAGAAACGTAGAATTGATCTGAAATTTAAATGTTTATCTTTTGCTATCTTCTGACTTCTATTACCTGACCTGAAATTATTTGGTCATCAGCACAACATCAGGGATTTCATTACTTTTTAGTTACGATTTGAATGTATATTCCTGATTTCTGCTCACTTATTTCATTGTGGTTATGTACTTGATCACTTCCACTTTGTGAACTGAGTTTTAGGTGAGCGGAAATGTTCAAAGAGAGTTTTGGGTGAATTATTGTATTTTCTTATATACAAGTTTTACAAGGCACTTGGTCACCATTTTAAATATTTGGCTATTGGTGTCCATTACTTCCTTACTGATTATGTGCTTGGAATATTGACTAAAGTGTTCTATTTATTTTCTTTGCTTATTTAACCTATTCACTTACGTACTATTATTTTCCTTGCATGATCAGATGATCTCTACGTAAACTATGAATGTAGAGTCATTCTATTGTTTAAAAAAAATGGTAGGATTCATTGTTGGTGTGTTCTCATCTTAGGATCAAGGAGTTATGGTTTGTGCCAGTTTCTTTCATTCGTTTTCACTTAAAATCTTTTCTAGTTGTTTTATTTTCTTTTTATTTTTTCTATTTCTCTATTCTCAAATTTGGAAATATTGACTAGCTTGATTGTTCAAGCAAATTGCT
>JAVXUM010000037.1:16479760-16508383 GCA_035590655.1 Pouteria glomerata
TTATTACCAGAAACTTCAGCCGAAACAACCTTTGACCCGTCAGACATATCGAAATGCAAAAATCCAGACACCGAGGAATAGTCAGGTGGCTAAATAAGAAGAATAACACTTGCAGGAGAGATATCTCAATCCAAAAACAATCAAACCAACCAGCCCTTAAACAGTGAACAGTACTGCGCGATGAACAGTGTTCCGATGAATAGTACCGATGAACAGTAGCGATGAACAGTCCCGTGATGGAGAATATCGATAAATCAATTAGGGCGCAAGACCACCTGCTCTGATATCATGTAAAGTTTGATTGTGAGGCAAAAAGAAAAGTAGGTTTTCTTCTCATTATGTAAAATATATACACGAGAATAAAAAGAAAAATTACAATAAATCCCTAATTATAGACTAATTACATGAATTAATGTAAATAACCTATAACCTACTAATAATACATAAATTACAGTTAAACCCATAACTTAACATTTTGGTTTGACAAAGTCTGCTTTGGTTACTTACCAAAGGAAGAAAAAAAAGTCTGTCATGGTTTTTGATATTATTCACAATGGTTTTTGGGCTTGGCTTGTTGCTAAATTTTTCGACTTCATGGAATTAAAGAGGGAAACTGACTCTCTTCCCTACCCTAATGTGAATAGAGATGATAGAATTTTATGGGACCAAGGTTCTTCTGATTTTTCTAGTCGGAAGGTTTGGGAATTCATTCACATTGTTTCTCCTCATGTGGATTGGGTGCATCTAATCTGGTTTAGAAGCTCTATTCCTCGACACTCCTTTGTACTTTGGTTAGCTGTTCGCATGAAACTGTCCACGCTTGATAGGTTGCTCTCCTATCGTTGGACTTCTTTTGCTGTTTGTTTGTTTTGTAGACACAGTGTTGAGAACCATGATCATCTTCTGTTGTTATGCCCTTACGTGAATAATCTTTGGGAGGCCTTGATGGGGTTGTGTAACATTAGGACCCTACATGCATGCTGCCAGGAGAAAATTGATTGGTCTTCAAGAGAGTTGAAAAGTAAATCTTTTCAGTGCATCTTAGTTAAGCTTAGTCTTGCTGCCTTGGTTCACTTTTTCTTTTTTTTTTTTTTGGTAATTGCCTTGGTTTACTTTTTGTGGAATGAAAGGAATAAACACTGTTTTGAGAATTGTTATGTTGATATGGGTAATTTATTGATGAGAATCATCAATGTGGTTTGAGAGAGAATTCTTGGGTGTTCCTGGTTTAAATCTTTTGATAAAAATATTCACCTCATTGGGAATTGGAGGCTGCCTAGTATTGTCTTACTTGATGGTTGATATGGTTGCTTTTTGTTTGTTTACTGGTGGTTGGGAATGGTTTGGTGCTCTTTGCTGATTTGATTGCTAGTGTGCTGAATATTCTTTGCTGATAGCTGATATGGGTGTAGTTTTCTATCAACTGGGGATTGGGTATGCTTTGGCGTCCTTTGCTATTTTTGGCTACTGATGTACTGAATTTCTGCCTCTGCTGCAATACATGTGGAGCTTTGGTCACATTGAACTTGGTGTGGATAGATTGGTCACTTACAGATGGCTTCTGATTGCTGGTTTGCTTATGCTATATGTTTGTTGCATATTTATATTGCGGATGTTGAGGAGACATGTATTCTTGGATGCCAGCTCTGGTGTAATGGATTGCTACTTCCTTGGCTTAATCCTCTTGCTGAGCTCCTTAATCAGGATTACTGTTATATTCTGGATATGGAGTAAGACTGTTTTGATAGGATATGCTTTGGCTTGGAATTGGGTTTATTCGTATTGCATCTGTTTGCTGCATTAGGAAAGGTGTGTTGAATTAAACGTGTTGATTTAATGGGATGCACGTTATGTGCTATTTCATTTGCTGTACTAGCTGTGACCGTTTGGATGCTGTTTGTGCGTTAAGTATTTGGTGTAGTTCTGCTCCGCTAGACCCTTGTATTGCTGTGAATTTGGTCTCCTGGGCACACTAGCACTTTTTTGCTTTCTCCTGATAATGGTTTTGTTTGCATTTGCTAGCTGTTTTGTTCAATCCTCGTATGGTTTATTTGGGCTGTTTTAGAGGTGCAATGGGCTGTTTGGTAATGGTGCATGATCGGTCTCTACCATTTTTGGACTGATTATGTCTGGGTGGTTGGTTATTATTAAGAAAATGATTGTGCCGTGAGTCTTATGATGCATTCTTATGGACTGTTCACTGTGCACTGAAGCTGGAATTTGCTGCTTTTGAACATTAATTGGTTGCCCATTTTGCACTGCACACTGCTGCAGTGTTTCTTTGTTGCTATAATGGATGTAGGCTACTTTGTGGGCTGCTAAAGTTGTGTTGCTATGATGTGGCTATGCTAATGCTAAGATGGGTGTAATGATGCTACTATAGGGTATGAAGATGATTTGAGCTGAGCTGAGCTGGTCTGGTGTGGGAAGTGTGGATGTTCCTACTCTACCTATTTGCCTGGTAATTCTGTGGTGCTCTGACTGGAATGTTCTGCTATGGCACTATTTTGTAGATTTGTTCTTTGAGATGGTTTTGTTGCTTCTCCTTCACTACTGTTCATGTTTCGATTGTCTTAGAATGAATAATTCCTATGTTGTGATGTTATGGCTTGCTGTTTGTAGTAGTGATATGTTTATATCTATGCATAATTTAGTAGTCTACCGGGATGTTTGACATTTGGCATTGGTGGACGGGTTGAATGCTTTTGGATTGCTTGTGATGGGAGTGATGGCTGGGGCTATTTTTGGCTGCTCACTGCTTCCATTGGTGCTTCTGATATGTTGAAGTTTGATTGTATCACCATTTGCTTCTTGATTAGGCATCTTAATGCATTTGGATGCTATAATGGAATATTATGTAGGGTGCTATAGGTGGAGTATTGTTGGCTTGATGCTATAATGGAATTCAAGGGGTTGCCTTTTGACTAAAATGATTTGAAGGAATTCAAACAAACGAGGACTTAATTTTAAGAAGAGGATGCAAGCATAACCAATACAAGACCTTATCATCCCTTGATCATTATTTCAATCCTTGTTGAGTACAACTGGGCATTCTGAAAAGATTGGTCCATTTTAGTGGGTGGTTTTCAAGAAGTAAAGATCGGTTGATTGTTTATTGTAGGTTAGTTTAATTAAGCTACTATTTGTCCCAAAAGATTAGACTTGTTAGAAAATTCACTTTTGCAATGCAAGAGCTGGCTTTGTTGAACCACTAATCTATTCATTCACTAAATTTGCTATATGCCAAATTGGAGAACTAAAGTAGATTCCTACGTATGAATTTATCACATAGATTATAATTTAGAATTCAAACCTTGGGGTTGGTTAATAATGCTAAGGCATTTGAGGTTGCTCGAAAGAGGAATATGTTTATGTAAGGTTTGAGTTTGAGAAATGTAGAACTAGTCTAAAATTTAAATGTTTATCTTTGGCTATCTTCTGACTCTTGCCGCCCGACCTGAAATCATTCGGTCATCAACGCAACCTCGGGGACCTCATTAGTTTTTAGTTATGATCCGAATGTATATTCCTGATTTCTACTCACCTTACTTTATCGTGGATTATGTACTTGATTACTTCCGTTTCGTGAACCAGCAATATAGTGAAAAAAAGTTTGAATTATTGTATTTGCTTATATACAAGTTTTACAAGGCACTTGGTCAGCATTTTAAATATTTTGCTTCTTGTTCACATCTTGTTCTTGGTTTCCATTACTTCTTTACTAACCATGTTCTTGGAATATTGGCTGAGGTGTTTTATTTATTTTCTTCACTTGTTTAACCTATTCACTTACTTACTTGATCAGATGATCTATAGATAAACTATGAATGAGGAGTCATTCTATTGCGCCAAAAAAAAAAAAAAATTGGAAGGGTCATTGTTGGTGCATTCTTATCTTGGGGTCGAGGAGTTATGGTTTGTGCCAGTTTCTTTCGTTTATTTTCATTTTAAATCTTTTCTAATTGTTTTCTTTTCTTTTTATTTCTTCTATTTCTGTGTTCTTAACTTTGGAAATATTGGCTAGTATGATTGTTCAAGCAAATTGCTTATAAGTGATGGTTTTCTCACTTTTGGAGGCATATTTGAAATTCACACGAGTAATTCTAGAGTAACTCAATTTACATATTGTATATTGCAGAATCTTCTCATGGGTATTTTTCTACTCTAAAACTTGTGCTGATTCTATATCTTTGTATTTGAGTTAATTCTTTTTCACTTTCTCTATCTTCCTGGTTATGTTTGGTCATTCCTATAGATAACTTTAAAACAACTAGTAAAATAAAATTATGTAAAGTTGTTCTAATAATTCAACTTGAGTCCTCTTGCATGCCATTTAAGAACAGGGATGGTGAATCTAGATACGATTGCTCTAGAAATCAATGAAAACACAAAAGGTTTGAAATAACATGATGTATTCAATAACCAAGGGACTTAGGTCACTTGGCCAGAGCTTTGGGTTTTCTAAGAGAGGTCTCAAGTTCGACTCTAGTGAGAGTCATTTCTTTGGAGTTGTCTAACTAGATTGGAAGGGTGCTCATGATTGACCTGGGAGTTAGTGTTTCAAAAAGCATACATTCAATGAGTCAAATTATAAGACAAACGATTAATATAGAAAAGAACCATTCTTAATATGCAATTAATGTTTTGGTAGATATTCGAACTTTGAGATATTGTAGAAAGTGTTATATGAGTCACGTTAGCCTGGCTTGTAATGTACTAAATTATTTTTTAGAATGAGTTGTAGAAGAGTATAAGCTGATATATGACTGGCATTAGGTGTGCTAGGAAACACATTTACAGAAGTATGCCATTTTGATTTGATTAAAATATTAGAAAATGTTATTACTTTTCAGTATATTAGCTTATTACTCAACACTTTTATTATATTGACCTAAGAAATAGTTGCCTCAACAGAGCAGCAAAGATCGCTTTGCTCCCCCTTCTTTTCATGGTTATATTGGTGAAGTGAGAATTCTAGGTAATACAGTGATTACTTTAGTATAATATTTCTTCTCAAAAATTTAGTTTGTGTTTCTGATGCATGTTTAGTGACATTAGTCAACTATTTTAATTTGCCATGCCCAAGCACATGCGCTTATACGTATATGTGCATGCAAGCACATCTTTGGATATATTCTTTTGTATGTACTTTTGAGAATATATTAGAGGAAAATTATTTTTTGCCAAAGATTCTAAAGGAGCTTTGCCTCATCACTTTCTTTTATCTTTCTAAGGATACTTAAATAACTTTTTATAGAAGAAAGCTAAATTTTTTTCTTATCTAAAAAATACAGTTTACATAAATTGTTAATTTCAAATATTTTTTCATCCGTGTATGTGCCATACTAAAACCAATTGGTTATGAGAGGCATGTAAGTTTTACTAGATGCGATTACTCAAAGTTGTCTAATCATTGCCAAGAGTTTGGTTTATATGGCAGGTAATAACATATCATTCTTGTTGACCTGGAAACGTATTTAAATCTCAATCTTTTTAAATTGATGCATTAATGTTTGTTGAAGGTGAAATAGGTAAAATGATGGTTTTTAGCTTAATAAACCTTCACACTGTTTTAGCTTTTGACCAAAATGCTCAGCTTGATATCCTTCTAGTAAGTCGTGTTACAAATAATCGGCATCATATGTATTCTTACGCAAAGATAGTTATTTTCTTTTATATATCTATCATATGCTTGCAACACTAGTCTATTTTTTTTTTTTTTGGATATTATTTTTAGGAAGATCTACAAGTAGATGTTGTAGTTTACCTGTTCGAATGTAGTGTGTTATATTTTATTCCAGTCATATCTCTATTTTTATTTTTCTTTCTTCTTCCTTGTAGGATTGTGTTCCCCTCTTCATGTTGTTTCTCTAACTTTTTATTACTATGGGAAAGTTTATGTCTAACCGTAAACTCAGATTAGAATAGTATTTTGGTAGATTTATCATATTCTTCTTACTTCTTTTGCTTCAATTCACCAGTATCATCATTTGTTTTACCTTTCTCAATCTATATATTTTTTTAGAAGTTCTTTGAGATGTTTTAATATGTGTGTGAATAACTTCATATCGTGCAACTTCATGAATTTTGACATGGTCCTGACTGCCTTTTAGTCTATCTAAGGGTCCTGATATTTGGTTGCCCTTTTGTTAGTTGCCTTATCTAGAATGCTAAACTTTATTGAGTGTAATTCCGATCATTAAACTCGAAGACACTTTCAATGTCGATATCTACTGCCATCATCATGAATGCTTGATATGCATTGCTTACCATTGAATTTGGAACAAATTTTTTGCCTAAGTTTTTTGGAGTTGTCTTCTAAAGTATGTTTTAGTATGCAACTAAAATGTTTTATCTGTTTCTTTTTTGTCCTAAAGGAGCCATACTTCAAATGATGATTGGATATGCGCCTTGGCAGTTTTATTTGGTTTTGCTCTTACTAGTCCAGTGATGTCTCTTCATGCAGATCATGAGGAAAAATATGTTAAAATATGTACGCATGAGGGAATTTGCTCCAGAAGTAGAAATCCATGATCAAAGTATGTCCTTCAGTTTACCAAATGGAATTTGCCGGTAAGGAGGCAACGATTCGCTCTAGTATTTTTAGCTTAGAAAACATAATAATGACAATAACATAAATGAGATTTGGAAATGAAATGTAGGAGATGGGCATATTATTGGGTATAGATGTTGAAATGAAAAGTTACCTGCCAGAAATCACATTGAAGTGTGTTCTAATCCATGCTAGCTAGAATTTAGGTTATCGATTTTTCTAGTTTTTCTTTTCAATTTTATTTTCTTTCCCCATCAGTAATTTGTGATACGAGGGTATGGGAAGGTGAGACTGTAGAACCCTTCAAACAAAAATTGTTTGTGGATAGTTGAATCCGAATAGGGCTTTTAGAGTGGTGTGTCTTGAACTTTTGGGATCAAATCACGAATGGACAAAATGGTTTCAGTGCATGAAAGGAGTTTTTGGCATCTTTTTTGATATTTACAGAATGTAATTTATTGTTATCTATGTATGACTAAAGGAAAAAAACAAATAGCTTCCTATCATTTCTTAAAAATTAATATTGGTGGCGGTGTGCATATCTCTAAAGTTGATTATTGATCTAATCTAAACATTATTTAATGTGGAAAGCCTGACAAATGGAGCGAGCTTCTAGTGGCTGAAAATGTTTGTCTTTGTTAGCCACTGGAGTTGTATGTTTTTCTTTTAAAAGGATCAAGTTGTTTAAATGGTAATTGCCAAAATTTTTTGGCAAAATTGGAAAAGCGATTAAGAGTCTTAGAAGGTGATTCCTCATGTGCCAAAAAGTGTGTTGTGTGTTTTTTTTATTTATTTTTTATCTTTTTTATAATATAGAAGACAACTAAATAACTATGAAGAGTTTAAAGGAAATTGCTGCTATCTAATATGAATATTGGCACATTGGTAAAATTGCTCATTTTGCAAGTTGGAGGATGTGAGATTTAAACTCTAAAATACTTTGTAGTTATTAGGGTTAAGACTAATAGATTGCCCCTCTCCAAATCTTGCATAGGAAGGAGCTTCGTGTACTATGTTGCCCTTTTTATACATTTTCAAGCTTTCTTGTAAACAATAAGTTTTAATTGCTCATTGGGCTGGCATCTTTTTTATCATCAGGAAGGTGTATGTCTCCTTCTCTCTTAACATGTATGTTTATCGAATAGCAGTATTTAATTTCTAAATTCCAAGCAGCGTTAATTGCTCCCAACTTGGTGAGCATGATATGATTGTTTACTCAATAGTTGGAGAGATGCAATCATACTGTTCTAACTTCTTAGGAAGATGGAGGGCGTTCATATATCTTTGTTCAAATAGGGAAGCAATGCTAGCACATAAATAAAATGTCATGTGGCATATCTAATGTTGTAGCTATTGCATTGCAAATTACAAGGTTGTTTATTTATAATTCTTAATATGTCTTTATTTTTATGTTTTATTTTATTTTTAGTAATTTATATTGTTGTTTAAAGAGTTGGTGACTTAGGGTTGGTTGGGCTATGTGATACTTTTAGGAGTTGAATAGTTGTTGAGACACATAGTGAGATCTAGAAGAGTAATTTCATAAAAAGTTTAAATAGTTTTTTTGTTGCCTTAATTCCAAAACAATAACAATAATAAATAAATAAAGTCAAAAAAAAAAAAAGGGATAATGATATCTGGGGCTTCGAACCAATTAGTCATATTAGAGGGTTGTATAAATTGATTGTTAACTGTGTTAGCATTGAGATTCGAATGATTGCTAGTTGAAATTTGTTAAAGATATATAAATTACCTTTGTGGAGGGGTGTTAATTATTGAATGCATTTTTAGTGAAATGAGGTGGTGATTCAAGATTGAGAAGTTATGAACTTGGAGTGATTTGTAAATTGATTTTGAAAAATATTTTGATCATATCAATTAGGGTTGTCTAATTTATCTTTTGGAGGGGATATTCTTTGTATCAAAAGGTGTGATGGATTTTCTGGTGTATTTCCACCATGAAATTCTCAGTTCTAATTAATATTTTTTCACTTAGGTTTTTCAACTCTTCTAGAAAATTGAGACAAGGGGATCCTCTCTGATCATTTCTATTTATTTTATTCATGAAAATGTTTATTGGATTAGTTAAGAGGGTAGTTTGACTTAATTATTAATTTCGTACTATATTAGCAGGTACGTACTATACCAAGCAAAAAAGGGTAATTTATTGTTTGCATTCTATACTAGAATTTGTATCGACCAGTATTGGTCAATATTGGTCCTAGCTGCAATCCTAGTAAGTCTCTGACATTATTAGTAATTTTTAAATTTTTGGGGGTAGCCACTTAGTCTATTTGTTTCTCAAGAATGGTTGAAGTTCCATATCTATTCGTTTTGTGCATGAATGCAATTAAGCAAAAAAATTCTTTGCAATAATATGCTAATGTTATATGACTATTCCTCTCTCTCTCTCTCTCTCTCTCTCTCTCTCTCTTTGCGCAACACAACATTAATGAATGGTGCCATTATTTTTTAGTTTATTTATTTCTTATTTAAATCTTGTTGCAAGAGATGACCTTCCTTTGGTTTTGTTTGCTAACTTGTTGACCCACTTTCCTCCATTGGGCCTACAAAAATTGCAAGAGTAAATGTGAGTTCAATTGTTGCGCTACTATTTGTTTATATATATGCTTCCCCTCTTAATTACTATAAATATAAAAAGAAAGGAGGTTATCACTTTTTACGAAGATATAAAGTCTATTTGGAGACCTTGTGTGTTCGAAATTCTGCAAAGTTTCTCCCCTAAGGCCACCCACATAGGCTTTGCTTGTATTTGCCTAGATCGTGGATTTTGTGGGGTTAGGATTTACTATCTATGTGGATCCAATGTGGTCCTACTTAGGAGGTTCCATATCATAAAAAGAAATAATAATTAATTAAATAAATAAAAATAATAACAAAACAAAAATGTCCATTCACTCTACATGTATGGTTCCTTGTAAAAACCACTATCTGATTTTTAACTCTGTACTTTTTTGGTATTTTGTGAGGAGCTTTAAATTTGTTAGAATATATGTAATTTGGTTTGTTTAGGTGTTATGACTTTGCATTGCTGAGGGTTAGTTTCTAAAGTTTTATGGTTTATGATTTATTTATTTATTTTTTTTAGGAACACAGAATTCATAGTCTTTGTAAAGAGCTAGCTTTGTTGAACTACTAATGCTTTCACTGAATTTGCTGTATGCAAAATTAGATGTGGTCTAGAATTGAAGTAGATTACTATTTATGAATTTATTATGTAGATCACAATTTAGAATTAGAACCTCGTGGTTACTTAGTAGTGCTAGGGCATCTGAGGTTATTTGAAAGAGGAATATGTTTACGTAACTCTAGTTTACGTTTGAGAAACATAAAATTGGTCTAAAATTTAAATGTTTTTCTTCAGCCATCTTCTGACTATTGTTGCATGACCTAAAATCATTCAGTTATCAGCACAACCTTAGGGACCTCATTGGTTTTTAGTTTTGATCTTAATGTATATTTATGTTTTTCTACTCACACAATTTATTGTGGATATTGTATGCAATCACTTCCATTTCTTGAACTAAGCAATATGACGAAACATGAAAAGGAACATTCTGCCTATTGAAAAATGTTTAAACAGGAAGATAGTTTCAGGTGAATTATTGCATTTTTGCTAAAGATTGATGTGATTCAATCAATGCTTTCTAGTGTTCCAATATATTATCTACTGATATTTTCATTACTAGTTAGTGTAGCAAAACAATTGAAAAAATGATGAGTGATTTTCATTGGGAACGGAGTGGAGAGAGAAGAAAGGACCATCTTGTGAATTGGGAGGTTGTTTCTTGTCCTAAAATCAAAAGGGGATTAGCTATTGGAAATATAATAGCAAGAAGTTTGTCTTTCTTGGAAAGTGGCTATCGAGATGTCCTTTAGAACCTATTTCCCTTTGGCACATTGTTGTCAAGAATAAGTATGGTCTTCACAATAGTGGGGACTTTCAAATTGTGGTCAAAGGTACTAAAGGAGCTCCTTAAAAAAATATTTCTCAATTGCAACTTATCTTCTTGGAACATATCACTTTTCATGTGGGTAATGGGGGAAACTTTGATTATGGGAAGGTCATTAGGTTGGGGATTCTACTTTGAAGACAATTTTCCTTGTCTACTTTGTTTGATCAAAAATCATAACTACTCTATTGCCTCCTTTGTTTCAAATTGGTCATATCCATGGGTGGGATTTTCAAAATTTCAGAAATCTAAATGAGCTAGAAACAGAAGAATATGCCATTTTTTAGAACCTTCTTATCTATTCAAACTTCAATTCGAGCGACAACAAGATTTGAAGTCCAATGTTGTTGGTTAATTTTACATCCCAATCTTTCTTTGATCTTTTAATAGACTACACAAATCTGAATTCTTTCCTCTCTTCTAGGATATTTTGGACAGTGAAGTGCCCTTAAAGTCAAAGTATTTTTTTGGAACTTGGCTCTTAAAAAATTCAATGCTTGTGATCAATGTTGTTAAAATCCTGATTTAAATCTTAAAATCTTACGATTTTACGATTTTAGATTGGGAAAACTTGTTCAATTTTATGTAAAATCTTAATAGGGGCAAAATAGGTAAAATTTCGATTTTAGGACGTAAAATCAGTAAAATCTCGACTTTATAGGCAATTTTACCAATTTTAAAAATTAAGTAATTTTTTTGTAATTTTGTCAAACAAAATAGATTTTTATGATTTTTTTCAAGTAATATGCTACAATTATTTCACTTGTTATTTTTTTTTTTAAATATTTTTGTTCATTCTATAGCATTATTATTTATTATACTGCACTAGTTGAGGACTATTTGCGTTGTTGCACCAAATTGACTACAATAATTAAATGTAGTAGTTAAGATAGAAACTAAGAGACCTATGATAAATAACTACAAATATATTTCAACTCAAGCAAAAATTAGAATAAAATGATGTTAGTATTTTAATGTCAATTTATAAATAACACTAAACATTTTAACGGTTTCAATTGTGTAGTTGGGTAAAGAGAGTATAGAACCAGATATAGAATCTTTTGTAAACTTTTTTGAGGATTCATTTTGTTAATACGAGTAAATTTTTGTCTATGACATTTTTCGGGATACACGTATTTTCTCTCCTCTTACTAATAAAATTATTAACTTATAAAAAAAAATGGAACTCTAAATGAAAAATTGTATCATAATAGGCTAAATGAATAATAGGATATATTTTGCATTTGGTAAAATCTTACGATTTTACGATTTGATTTTTGGACCCTCTACCGATTTTAAATAAAATCTCAAGTTTAACAACTTTGCTTGTGTTACTCTTCAAAAGAACGGACCTCATTTAGCATTATCTCCACAATACCACATTCTCTATGAAAGGGATTTTGAATCTTTGGATCATTTATTTTTACATTGTCATGTGACTAGCAGTATGGAATAAGTTATATTTCAGCTTTAATATGCCTTGGGTTGCCCCACTGTCTTTGGTGTTGGTATGTTGATAATAGAGATCGAGGGATGTGGCAAAAGCAAAAGAATAATGATAATGTGGAGAATAGCAGTGATGGCCCTACTATGGGCTTTCTGGAAAGAAAGGAATTCGAAGATTTTTTGAACACCAAAGTAAAGATATCAATGGAATATGGGAAAGGATGTGGCTCTTTATCTCCTTTTGGCTATATATTATTCCATAATCTAAGTTTATTCAGTTGGCAGTATCTCATTGGAATTGGTTTGCATCAGTGCACAATCCCATTTCTAGCTCTTTGTTTTGGGGGATATCTCGTCCTTATTTGATTGATTTGATTATGAATTCGGTTCGATTGAAGTTGTTGAAGTTATTGGACTACTCGGGTTTTCCAAGTACATCCATTAATTTGCATTTGGTTCGTGTTTGGCAACTCTCCCCATCTTTAGTTGGTGGTTAGTTTTTTGTTTTTTGTTGATGCCCTAAGCTTTATGTTTGTATCTTTGAGGGCAATCTTGTTGTTTGGATGTATTATTGAGCTTCCAAGGGTATGCCCCCGTGTACTTGTACATTAACTTTTATCATTTAATATTAATTTTTTTTACCTTTCAACAAAAAATGTTATGCCTTGGTTCTCTGATGGTGTTGGGTAGCTAGTTGGATTGAGGTTGATTGGTTGCCTATTCTTGCTCGTTGACTTTATGCTTGGTAGGTGTGAAATTTTTTCTTGGAGTGGCTTGATGGTTGCCTTTTGATTTATATGCTGAGGTTATTTTTTTTTTCTTTGGGTAATTAAGTATAATTTGGATTTATGGGAGAAACTTTACATCATCTTAGGGCATACCCCCATATATCAGACTCATTAGTTACAAAAGGAAATATGCTAAGGTTATTGGACAGTTGTTGTTTCTGTTTCTTTATCTACTTGTGCTGATACGTTTTGTTTGTGGTTTGGAGAATGCAGATTGGGTTGCTCTTCCCATTTGATGTGTTGTCTCATTGTTTGTTGCTAACATCCATGGTTGGCTGCATTTTTTGTGTTTTAACATCGCCTGTGTGCAGGTTGCTGGTATTAAGTGGAGTTGGAAACCTGTTTTCTTCTGATAGCTGTTTTTCTGCTTTGGGCATTTGTTTGGGTAATTTAGTAATTCTAATAAGCTGATAGTAGTGGGTTTTGGTGCTCTTTTATGCTGTGAAAACTTGGTTGCTGGTTTATTTCCTGCTGAAAACTTGGTGCTCTAATGTGCATGATAATGTTGTCTATGTTCAGTAGTGGTGACCAATGATTGTATGCTGGTTGCTTTGACTCATTTTATCTGCTATGGTGTTGCAGATTGCTGGTTATCAGATTCTACTTGATATCTGTATGGAATTTGCTGCAACTATTATGTTTGTATGAGGATTTGTATTTGCAGACTGGTTAGCGGTTGTTGCTATTTCTTTATCTGCTTGTGCTAGGACCTGTTCTTTGTGTATTGGAAAATGCTGATTTGGGGGTACAAAATTCAGTGAATTCTTTGCTGCTTGCAACCAATTATGGGTAGTTGACATTGATGATATTACTGTAATTGTTAAATTTGGTTTTGAGGGTTTGGTTGGACTATTGAGGATACAGTTTTACCTGATTGTTTTGTGCTTTGTATTGGTTGCTAATCATCTGCTAATATGGTTTTACTTGTTTTGGGAGCTATGTTGCTGCATGTTAAGCTGGATGCGGCTACTGCGTTTCCTTGCATTTGGTATCGATGTTTGATCAATGTTTTGAAGTGTTGATCACTTGTTTCTGTAGGATTATGTTTGCAAATTCTTGACTTTTGTGGATGTTTTGATCAATGTTACATCATATGCTCTTGGTTTGGCCAGCTCTACAAGGACGTGGTAGTTTCACTTGAAAATCTGTTGTTAGAATGGTTCCTTACTGCTTGGTGGAATTGTTTCATGTGTTGGCTTTGTCCATTACAAACCGGTTTTCCTTTTGCAATTTGCTGGTGCAGATTGCTGGTTGGTTGTATGTTGAGAGCTGGTCTATGCTTTCTTGGTTGTTTGGGGTTTTCCTTGCTGGTTTATCTAAGCGCATGGCAATAGATGCTCTTCCAGCAGTGAATTTGAGTTTTATTGTAAATATGAGGGTATGCCCCTACGTATTTTGTAATTTTTTTTTTTGGTGAGTTTATTTTGTAATTTTGTTTATTAATATATTTAATTTCACCTTTATGAGGATTGGAACAACATAGAATGCGTACATGACGTTGATGTCTTTGCCTATCAGGAGGTATACTGATTATTCTTTACTCATTATATGAATCACTTGATAATATTCTTTTCTTTTTTTTGAAAGGTGATAATATTATTTTCTATGATTTTTTTTGGTAATTATATTATTTTTTATGATCGCTTGTCAATAATAGAACTCCATCCATGGATATGATGCATTTCTACATATCCCTTGATATGATCCTTGCATTCCTGTTGTCAAGTAGAACAAAATCTTGGCGACCAAAACTTTTGAAAAATAGATTTTTATTTTAGTTCCGACGTGTGAAAGTTATAGGATGACTTCATATCAATTTGATCAAAGTTTCAATAATAATAGAACAGATGTAATCACGTGCGTATACCTATTTGCTAAATTAGCTGACAAAGATTTGGCACAAAATGCTACACTTGTTTCATATTTTGAACTTCAATTTTGAAGTCCATCACAGTTATTGGTGAAAAAAATATTTTTCTGCTACGTTTCTTGTTATTATCATCATTGGTCTTATGAGATAGCACTAACTTTTTTTTTTTTCTTTTACACTGATTCATTAACATTTCCTGGGGACTCATGTTTAATGCATAAATGCATATTTTGTGAGACTAATTGCTGTAAGATCAATTGTGATGATTATCAAGTCCAAGGTTCAGGTATTTTACATAGAAGCAACAATGTCTAATTTAATAATTTTTCCTATTCAAATAATTACTTAGTTATTGGGACAATATAAATTATTTGCTTTCCAAATTAAGCTACGTAAGATGATCAATTTTAGGTGCAAATGGGTTGAGCTTTTAAATAGCCTTGAGGCATAAGTTTCTCATGATTTCTTTATGTCCTCATATAAAGCATGAATTTCTGTTTGCCTATGATAGAACGTGTGTAGCCGCATCAAGAGATTAGTCAAATTTGATTATCAATGATTAAGAGATTATATGTTTGTTTTTAAATTGTTATTATTATTTATTTTTATGTCAATAAAGATTATTCAACTTATTTCTTTTCCATACTTGTATATGTTTTTCTAAGTTATGCCATATGCTTTTGGCTCACAATGACTATATGATGGTTACACTAAGTTCTGAAATGGCAACTACTTTGGATAAATAACTACAAGTAGAAAGTTTTGGCTACTTAGAGGTGGTGGTTTGAATCTAATGTTCAATTCTATTCTAAGACTACCTTTTGCATGCTAGAGCAGAGACACCCAAGGGATTTGAGGTTAGTTGCCATTATTCAAATTAAAGATGTGGCACAACACATTTTTGTCATCCACATGTTCTACAAGGTATACTAATGTATGCAAGTTGCAAATTACACTTACAACACGTGAAATATTATATATAAATATGTTGTAAATATATAAAATATTTAGCTATGTTATACAGTTAGAATTTCTTGTCAGAAGGTTTTCTTTGATCATAATGACATGGTTTTCTTGTGAATCTATCATTTCAAATGAAAGAGTCCATTAAGATGCACTTTTTTATTGTTGTTATAAAAATTCCATTGCATATCATTCTTATACAGGCTTTTGGCAAAAAATTCTAGTAGAAACACATTTTTTCAAGTATTATGCATTTTTTAACTAAACGTAAACTAATATTATATTTTTAAGTTATTAATAGTTATCCTTCCAAGAGTTTGCACCCTCACATGTATTACCTTTGGCCTTTCTATTAGCATCCAATGGGGTGTTCCTTTCTCCCAAAAAAAAAAAAAATGGAGCGTTCAAATGGCCTTGATTGGGAGTACAAGGAGGCTTTTGGAACTTTAGTGTTCGAATGTTGTCTGATAGATTTGGAAAATATTTTCTAAAAAATTTAGTTTCTTTCTTTCCTTCTTTCATTTTTTTTTTTTTTTTTAAGAAAACATCCACTCCAATCTCAAGATACTTATGCATGACATAATCATCCCAAATTAACACATCTAATTATGATATCTACAATTATTATGCTTTGGCCGAGAGGGACTTGGTCATAGTCATCTATTGGACAGATCAATTTTTATGAAAAATTATTAAAATGAGTTTTAAATTATTTGATGATCCCTAGTACATATATATATTTTTTTGGGTAAGTCCTAGTATATATATTAATATGATGTGGTGATTTACTTAGTCATAATCATATGCTAGATAGATCAATTTTCTTCAAAAACGATCAAAATGAGATTTAAATTATCCGATTAGTCATAATCATATTTCAGATAGATCAATTTTCATGAAACATGATCAAAATGAGATTTAAATTATCCGATGATCCCTAGTCTTTATATATGTAAGTGTCAATAAGTCGAGCCTTTCGTGAACTGCTCGTGGGCAATCTGTCAAGAGCTTAGTTGAAACTTGACCTTTTTAACTTCGTCTTAAAATTGCATGCATGTTCTTTCAATTTTCACCAAAATGGTTGCTTACATGTACTGCTCAAATAAAATTAATTTTCACACTCTGAAACACTGTGACCTGTTGAGTGGAAATAAACATTGTGTTTCCTATTGCAGTTGCATTTTACAAAATAAATGTTAGGAATTAGCACATACCGAAGGCTAAATCTATAAGTTTTCTTTTCAAATACATGCTCATTTCTTTTTTCAAAATGTTCATTAAAATCACTACAATTACAAGAATGAAGTAGAAGTTGGTGAGGCACTCGCAAAAGTATTTCAAATTGGACTTGATAAGAGGGAGGATGTCTTCGTTACTACATATGCAAGAAAATGATTTACTGGGAATCATTACTACTTAAGGTGAGTACTTCATCATTATCAATTAATTCTTGTTACAAGAAAACTAATTATTCAGACATAATACTGATTTCAAATTATTCAGCATATATTTTGTTTGTTACTGTCAATAATTCACAGCATTGAGGAACATTAACAGCTTAGAAGAAATAGTTTAACCGCTGCCCAAGATGAAAATATAGGCAAGGTTGTTGCGTTTGGTCATTAGAGAATGCCAAATCTGAAAGGAATAGTTGCACCGGATGAACAAATGGTCACAGCATTGAGGAACATTAACAGCTTAGAAGAAATAGTTTGACCGCTGCCCAAGATGAAGAAAGAGGCAAGATTGTTGCACTTGGTCAATAGAGAATGCCAAATCTGAAAGGAATAGTTGCACCGGAAGAACAAATGGTTGTGATCTTCAACATCCTTACCCCATAAATAACAGTGCATACTTTGAGTAGGACCAAATGTGCAAAGCCAATCTTGAGTAGTCAACCTTTCTCTAATTGCCAATCATAAAATGAAAGAGTGCTTAGGAATATTATATTTAAACCACAAAAGATGTGACCAATCCACTCTAGGAGAATGAACTCTAAGGAGGTCCCTAGCTACCTTAGTTGAGTAAGTACCACCTCCATGCTGTGAATCCTTCCTTTCCGCTATATCTGCTGTGTTCTGCTATGTTTGCTGAATTTGAATTGTATCTACTGCTCATTTGAACCAACTGTCTTTTTTTCTTTCTTTTTTTTTTGGTAATTAACCAACTGTCTTGCTTTCATGTTCTCCAATCTGCTGATAGCTACTCTCCTTTCCTTTGCTGTATTGGTGCGTCTAACTTGGAAGGTGCTGCTGCTTTCCCTTGTTATGATATCTAGTTGTGGGAATTGGGAGGAACTTGATTAACTGATGTTCGTGGTTTCAACTGCTGTATTAAGTCATTACGATGGCCTCACTGGATCCGATTGGTTGCTGGTTTCATGGAAAGGGAACCTTGCTGCATTGGTTTGCTTATCAGTCATGCTTGCTGTTTATGCAATTTTGCTAGAGGATTTATTTCCTGCTACTTTAGTTACGGTGCTGCAAATTATTTGTGGATGGTACTTTGTTCGCTTTGGTTGCTGGTCTTGTTGAATTGCTCCTCCAAGCTTCAAAGCTTGTTTTAATGGCTGCATGGTGGCTGAATGTTTTTTACGCTTAGTGCATTTTGCCTTTTGTTTTGCTTTGAATTCATAGTGGCTTGGGTGTTGATTTGTTATCAGTTTGCCCCTGCATTTTGATAACTTGTCAAAACCAAAAATTGCCTTCAGTTTGAGCATAAGTTTACGCTCTTCTTTTTGCTAATGGTTTTGCTACTTTGGCTAGCAATTGATTTGTGCTTATTATAATATAAGGGGTATGCCCCAGTGATTTTGTAATTTATTCTCATTAATTTCATTCTTTCTTACCTTTCAAAAAAAAAAAAAAAAATGATCCAACTAGTGGAAATCTCAAACTCTCCCGCTTTATTTGGATGAACGATTAGTGCTTGACTGCTTGCATGTTTTATTGATGCTTTAAAATATTAGAATTGGACAAGTATTATCTTGTTGAAATGGACAAATTTGTTGAGAATTTGACTGTCACTTAACTTATTCAGGGAATTGTTTTATACTTGCAACTTAATTTTTCTTCTTCTCTTGTGTCCACTTTGGTTGTGTTTGGCTCAATAATTTGTTACAAGATTATGAAAGAAAATGTAAAAAATTGGTTGATTAAAATAAATTTTTAATATATTAGTGAATACTTTTATTTTTATTATATTTTTTAATCCATTATTCAATTAAGGCTACATATTTAAAGAGATTTTATATTTTCTTCTTTTTCGGTACATTTCTTTAATTTATTTTTTCTTTTATTTTTTTCTTCTCTGACTAATTTTTTTATTCTAAATACAATTTAATAAATTTATATTTTTGCCTAAATATTAGCCCGTGCAACACTAGTATATATATAGATGTCAATAAGTCAAGTCGTTCATGAACTACTCAGAGCCAATCCCTTTGGGGTTTGGCTCGAGCTCAACCTTTTCGATAAATGAGTTGAGCTTAGCCTCCTTTCAGGCTCATATATTAAATGGGCCAAGCTTGAGTTTAAAGAAACTTGAACTGTTAGGTTCAAGGGCCTATTTACATAATTTATTATATTATTATATAGGTAAAATAAACATATACATGCATAATATAATAATATAAATAAATTTTATTTATTTAGATATTTTTGTTAATTTTTAGCGCTATCATTAATTTTTGGGAGCCATTTTACTTTTGCTAGAAACATGAAACATTTTGTACTTTTTCAAGTTGTATAAAACTCTTTACCAATTATCAAGTACTTTGAAAGTTGAAATTTGAATTGTCATTATTTTATAAATACAATATGACAATATTAGATAAATTGTTTGATTTTTTGAATATTTTAATGACTTGATCCCGAGCTTTAATATTTTTTAACAAGCCAATCTTGAGTTTAACCTTTTTAATTCCCACTATTATCGAGCTAGATTTGAGCTCACAAATATATGACATGCTGAATCGATAGAACCTGTCTCAACTTGGTTCAGGTTGACTCATTTACACACCCAATATATGACTTTTGTATAGCTATTGATGATGAGACATATTTGATTATATGAATTTTATAGGTTTGTCGACCAACACTTGGTTGTGGTCTATCGTATCTGACAGTAGAAGAGCTATTGATAGGCTATGATATTATTATCCCTATAGGGAATATCTTTGGAGTGTAGTTTTGCCGTTAGCAAGAAAAAATGATGTAGTTAGTATTTTTGCTTGCTTAGCTAAATGTATCTAACTTTATATTTTTAATTATCCTTTTTTTAAATTATTTATTTATTTATTTATTTATTTATTTTAAAGGTTGTTTGACTCATTTCATCTCCTCACATTCATATGGCTTATATGATAGTAGGTGCCGCCATATGCTTTTGGCTAATAATTATAGAATGATGGTTGCTATTTCTGAAGTAGAGCTACCACTTTGGATGAATAATTGGTGGAAATGTTGGACGAATAATTACTTAAATTTTCTAATTTGTTTGTAAACAATTTTTTGAAAAAAAAAATATTTACAAATAAAAGATAAATGAATTTTCAATGTAAGACTGAATAAGTAGTTGTTAATTCATGTATATTGATATAAATACATATTTATGTGCTAATGGGTCTTGATATGTCATGTCTTGATACTTTTCTATAATTAATATATCTACATGTTGTACCACGAGCTTCATAGTTATCTGGCGTGTAAATATGTAACTCAAAGCTTGCAAAGAGTTCACATTAGGACCAAGAAATTGTTCTATAGCTCACAAAAAAAAAAATATAATAATACAGCGTAAGTGAAGCAACAGTCATAGAAAAAGAAAATTGTTAGTAGATCACAAACTATATTTTGCAAGATAATTGCAATCTAAAAATAAATCTTATCAATGATGGATTCAATTTTCTCTTTCCAGATAAGTGCCTCCTAGATGTTGAATGCTGCCATCTGAAATGAAAACAAAGCAACATGAATTAGCTATTTTCCACCATTCCACAAAGGCAGAAGTTGGCAAAAAGAAAAGAGAAATTATGCAACACTAGGAAGAAACTGAACTGACAGGGCCAGAGAAAGGCAAACCAACCAACATAGTCAATATCAATCAGCAAGTGCTTCCACTACTTAGAATAAACAATGTTAGTTGTAGTAAAAAAGATATTATGTGGCACTACATGCCTACATATACATTAAATTTCATAGAAGTCACCTCCTCCGTGACAAAGATAGGCATAATTACCAATAGGATGTGCAAAAATAATCTCCAAATCCAAAAAGTGATAAGACTTTGAATAGGGCCTAAGATCATTTCAAATGATTATAAGTGCTAAGCTAACCAAGAGAAAGATGACCAAAAATCCTTCCCATAATAGTTTTCTAAAGAGATAGCTAATATTATAAATGCATAAAGAGCACAAGACAACCAAATATCCTACTCTGATGTTCATCTCAAAGGAGATAACTATCATTTTTAATGCAAAAATAACACCTATCAGAATTGAACACCAAAATGGCCAAAAGCAATGTTACATAGGCTGATCTATATTCTCTAATGTACTGTGACCACTCGCCACGACAAGGATATGGGCATGGAGATATGTATCCAATTCCTATACCTAAATTAGGCACTTAAATCTTATAATTTCAAATAATGAAAAAAAAAAAAAAAGTAAATATTGTCAAAATAGAAATTGAAGATATTTAGGGGTCCTAATTATTCTATTTTCTATGTACAATTCTCTTAATATAAATAGAGAATGAGACCCTCTTTCAAGGTATCTAGTTTTCCCAATATTTTGTACTTATCGTGGTTTTAAAGTTAAGATTTTTAGTTTCTTTTCTAAGTTAGGTCTCTGTAATGATCCACATATATACAATACAGTAATGTTCTCTTTAGGCTTGGTTAAGGTGCAAGGTGAGTACTTTCTAAATGGTCACCCATCCTAGTACTACTCCAACTTAAGCACGTTTAATCCTAGGTTCCAACATAATTTAGTGCTCTCACAGTTTTAAAATGCATTGTACTTAAAAGATGTTGAATTTTTTTTTTTTTTTGAAAGGTAAAATGAAGTATAAATTAAAGATAACAATTAGAGTATAAAAACACAAACGCATATCTCTGGCCAACAAAACCACTCACCCACAAAGCAATGACATACAAATTAGGGTAAACCAATTGCAAACCAAATTACTCGTTCAAAACGGAAGAAGGGAGTGACCAAACTTGAACCAAATGCTAATTAGCCTCATTCTGAGGAAAAGGGTTGCAAGACATAACTCTCAGACGAACCATAGCCTCAATATACTTCCACAAAGTAGGAGCCTCCAAAGAAGAAGCATAAAAGAGTCTAGTATTATGCTTCTACCAAATGAGTACACCAATGCCGTAAAAGCCAAACAACCCAACACATGAAATAAATGATTACCCGAGAAGGAAGTAACACACCATGAAATAATCTCTTCCTTAGCTAACACAGAGCATTGTAAACCAGGCTTCCAAAGTAGATTAGACCATAACCTTACAGAGTTTGAATATTACATATAAGAGAGAGAAGCTCTCATCTTTCTTTTTTTTCCTTCCTAACATGGCCAGTTTTTAACATTTATAGAATCTTCTATCTAATGAAAAGGCAATCTATCTCAATGTACTTTGTGGAATATTAGATTGGAAACAATATGAACAATAGCCTGATTATCACATAGTAACTCTATAGGCTATAAATCATTTCCTCCTAATTCTTTTAACAAACGTTGTATCCAAATCAACTCACTCAAAGTGCGAGCTATACCTCTATATTCTAATATGCACTTTACCTTACTATCACTATTTATTTCGTACTTTTCTATGATACCAGATTACTTCCAAGAAAAAAAAAAAAAAAAAACGGAATAACAAGTAGTAGAGTTTCTATCTAATCGTGACTTTCTCTAATCTGCATCTATATACTCTTATACTAAAAGGCCCAGGATTGAGGTCATTGGAAATAAGAAACTTTCCTAGTCACCAATTGGCAAAGAATAGGTCTCTTTTACACGCAATGAATGAACAAGGCGAGTTTATCTCACATAGATCTCGAAAAAATACATGAAATCAAAAAAAAAAAAATCACCTAAATTGGTCACCTTGGCAGAAAGTTTTGGCCGTGAGAAGTTTTGCTGCCAAATTTTTTTTTTTTGTTTTTCTATTTTTTTTTTTTAGTTTGATCACATAGATCTCGAAAAAATACACAAAATCAAAAAACAATTGGCCTAAATCGAACACCTGGGCAGAAAGTTATGGTCGTGCGAAGTTTTGTTGCTGAATTTTCTTTTTGTTTTTCTTTTTTTTTGGGTCACATGGATCTCGAAAAAATACATGAAATTAAAGAAAAATTTGCCTAAATCGGACCCTTGTGCAGAAAGTTATGGCCGTACGAAGTTTTGCTACCGAATATTCATTTTTTTTTTGTTTGGTCACATAGATCTCGAAAAAGTACATGGAATAAAAAAAATTCAACAAAATCAGACACCCAGGCAAAAAGTTATGGTCATGTGAAGTTTCGCTGCCGAATTATTTTTTGTTTGTTCTTTTTTTTTTTTTGGTCACATAAATCTCAAAAAAAAATACATGAAAAAAAAAATTCACCTAAATCGGACACCCGGGCAGAAAGGTATGGCTGTGCGAAGTTTAGCTGCTGAATTTTTTTTTTTTTTTGTCACATAGATCTCGAAAACATACATGAAATAAAAAAAAAATTAACTTAAATTGAAAAACCGGTCAGAAAGTTATGGCCATGTGAAGTTTTGCTGCCAAATTTTTGTTTCTTTTTTCTTTTCTTTTTTTTTGTTTGGTCACAAAGGTCTCGAAAAAATACATAAAATCAAAAGACAATTCGCCGAAATCGGACACACGGACAGAAAGTTATGTCCATGTGATGTTTTGTTGTTGAATTTTTTTTTTGTTTCTTTTGTTTGGTCACATAGATCTCAGAAAAATACATGAAATAAAAAAAATTAGCCTAAATCGGACTTCTGGGCAGAAAGTTATAGCCGTGCGAAGTTTTGGGACTGAATGTTTTTTGTTTTTTCCTTTTTTTTTTTTTTTTGTTTGGTCACATAAATCTCGAAAAAATACATGAAATAACAAAAAAATTGGCTTAAATCGGACAATTGGGCAGAAAGTTATGGCCGTGCGAAGTTTTGCTGCCAAATTTTTGTTTCTTTTTCTTTTTTTTTTTTTGTTTGGTCACAAAGGTCTCGAAAAAATACATGAAATCAAAAAATAATTAGCCTAAATCAGACACACGGACAGAAAGTTATGGCCATGCGATGTTTTGCTGCTAATTTTTTTTTTATTTTTTTTTGTTTGGTCACATAAATCTCGAAAAAATACATGAAATAAAAAAATTGGCCTAAATCGGACTTCCGGGCAGAAAGTTATAGTCGTGCGAGGTTTTGCGACCAAATGTTTTTTTTGTTTTTTCCCTTTTTTTTTTTTGTTTGGTCATATAAATCTTGAAAAAATACATGAAATAACAAAAAATAATTGGCCTACATCGGACAACCGGGCAGAAAGTTATGGCCGTGCAAAGTTTTGCTGCCGAATTTTTGTTTTTTTTTTTTTTTGTTTTTTTGTTTTTTTGTTTGGTCACAAAGGTCTCGAAAAAATACACTAAATCAAAAAATAATTTGCCTAAATCAGATACACAGGCAAAAAGTTATGGCCCTGTGAAGTTTTGCTACTAAATTTTTTTTTTTTTCATTTATTTTGTTTGGTCACATAGATCTCGAAAAAATACGTGGAATAAAAAAATATTTGCCTAAATCGGACCCCTAGGCAGGTAGTCATAGCTGTACGAAGTTTTGTTGCCAAATTTATTTTTGGTTTTTTAATTTTTTTTTTTTGGTCATATAGATCTCGAAAAAATACATGAAACTAAATGAAATTCACCTAAATCGGACAACCGGGTAGAAAGTTATGGCTGTGCAAAGTTTTGCTTCGGAATTTTTTTTTTGGTTTTTCTGTTTTTTTTTTTTTGGTCACATAGATCTTGAAAAAATACATGAAATAAAAATAAATTTGCCTAAATCGAACTCCCGGGCAGAAAGTTATGGCCATGCAAAGTCTTACTGTCGAATTGTTTCTTTGTTTTCTTTGCTTTTTTTTTTTTTAGTCACATAGACCTCGAAAAAATAGTTGAAATAAAAAAAAATTCCTAAATCGAGCACCCGGGCAGAAAGTTAGGGTCGTGAGAAGTTTAGCTGCCGAATATTTTTTTGGTTTTTTTTGGACATATATATCTCGAAAAAATACATGAAATAAAAAAAAAATTGCCTAAATCGGACACCCAGGCAGAATGTTATGGATGTGTGAAGTTCTACTACCTAATTTTTTTTTTGTTTTTTTTATTAGCCGCATAGATCTCGAAAAAATAGATGAAATAAAAAAAAATTTGGCCTAAATCAAACACTCAGGCAAAAAGTTTTTACCATTTGATGTTTGGGTGCCGAATTATTTTTTGTTTTTTTGTTTTTTATGATTGGTCGCATAGATCTCGAAAATATTCATGAAATAAAAAAAATTAGCCTAAATTGAAGACCCGAGCAGAAAGTTATTGCCGTACGATGTTCTGCTGCTAAATTTTTTTTGTTTTCTTTGTTTTTTTTTGTTTGGTCACATTGATCTCGAAAAAATACATGAAATCAAAAAAGAAATTGGCAAAACTGGACACCTGTGCGGAAAGTTATGGTCGTGCGAGGTTTTGTTGCCGAATTATTTTTTTATTTTTTCCTTTTTTTTTTGGTCACAAAGATCTTCAAAAAATACACGGAATTAAAAAAAAAATCACCAAAATCTGACTCCCGGACAGAAAGTTATAACCGTGTGACGTTTTGCTGCCAAATTTTTTTTTTTTTTCTTTGTTTGGTAACTTAGATCTCGAAACAATACAGGAAATAAAAAAAAAAATCGCCTAAATCGGACACCCAGGCAGAAAGTTATGGCGGTGCGATGTTTTGCGATTGAAATTTTTTATTTCTATTTTTTTTGTTTGGTCACATAGATCTTGAAAAAATAAATGAAATAAAAAAAATTCGCCTAAATTGAACACCCGTCCAGAAAGTAATGGCTGTGCGAAGCTTTGCTACCGAATTTTTGTTTGTTTTTTCTATTTTTTTTTTTTTTTTTGTCACATAGATCTCAAAAATGTACATGAAATAAAGAAAAATATTTGGCATAATCAAATATCCGGGCCAAAAGTTACGGCCGTCCAAAGTTTTGCTGCCGAATTTTTTTTTTGTTCAGTCACATAGATCCCAAAAAAATACATGATATAAAAAAAATTTTCCTAAATCGGACATCCGAGTGGAAAATTATGGCCGTGTGGAGTTTTACTGTTGAAATTTTTTTTTTCTATTTTTCTGTTTGGTCAGATAGATCTTGGAAAAATACATGAAATAAAAAAAATTCGCCTAAATCGGACTCCTGGGCAAAAAATCATGGCCGTGCAAAGTTTTGCTGTCAATTTTTTTTTTTTTTTTTTTGGTCTCATAGATCTCAAAAAAATTTGTGAAATAAAAAAAAATTCATCTAAACCGGACGCCCAGGCAGAAAGTGATGGTCGTGCGGTGTTTTGTCGTCAATTTTTTTTTTTATTTTTTCTGTTCTTTTTGTTTGGTCACATCGTTCTCAGAAAAATACAAGAAATCAAAAAAATATTAGCCCTAATTAAACACCCGAACAAAAAGTTATGACCATGCGAAGTTTTGCCGCGGAAATTTTTTGATTGGTCACATAAATCTCGAAAAAATAATTGAGACAAAAAAAATTGCTTTAATCGAACACCCAGGTAGAAAATTTTGCCCGTGCGAAATTTTGCTACCAAATTTTTTTATTTTTTATTTTTTTGTTTGGTCACATAGATCTCGAGAAAATGCATGGAATTAAAAAACAATTCGCCTAAATTCATCACCCGGGCAGAATGTCCATGTGAAGTTTTGCTACCGAATATTTTTTCTATTTTTCCTTTTTTTTTTTGCTTGGTCACATAGATCTCGAGAAAATACATGAAATGGAAAACAATTCGCCTAAATCAGACACCCGGGCAGAAAGTTATGGTCATGCGAAATTTTGCTCTGATTTTTTTTTTTGTTTTTTATGCTCAGTCCTATAGATGTCAAAAAAATTCATGAAATAAAAAAAATTAGCCTAAATCGGACACTCGGGCAGCAAGTTATGGCCGTAAGAAGTTTTGCTGTCGAATTTTTTTCTGTTTTTTTCTGTTTAGTCACTTAGATCTCAAAAAAATACTTAAAATCAAAAATTAATTCGCCAGAAATCAACAGCCAGCCAGAAATTTATGGCCATGCGAAGTTTTGCCGATGAATTTTTCCTTTTTTTTTTTCATTTTTTTTTTGGTCACGTAGATCTCGAAGAAATACATGCAACCAAAAAAAAATTCGCGTAAATCGGACACCCGGGTGGAAAGGTACGGCTGTGCGAAACTTTGCTACTGAATTAGTTTTTGTTTTTTCTGTTTTTTTTTTTTTTTTGCTCACGTAGATCTCAAAAAAATACATGAAATAAAAAAACAAATTCACCTTAATCAGACATCGAAGCCAAAAGTCGCGACTGTCTGAAGTTATATTGCTAAATTATTTTTTGTTTGGTCATATATATCTCGAAAAAATACATGATATAAAAAAAAAAAGAAATTCACCTAAATCGGACGTCCAGGCAGAAAGTTATGGCCGTGCAAAGTTTTTCTTTCGAATTTTTTTTTTTATTTTTCAATTTTTTTTTTGGTCAGCCACATAACTTTTTTTTCCCCGTTTTCCCCTGTTTGGTCCCATAGATATCGAAAAACTAGTTGAAATAAAAAAATAATTCGCCTAAATCGAGCACTCGGGCGGAAAGTTATGGCGGCTCGAAGTTTTGCTATCGAACATTTTTTGGATTTTTCCTTTTTTTTTTTTGGTCACATAGATCTTGAAAAAATAAATGAAATAAAAAAAAAATTGCCTTAATCGGACACTCGGGCTAAAAGTTACGGCTGTGTGAAGTTTTCCTGCCAAATTTTTTCTTTTGCTTTTTCTTTGTTTGGTCGCATAGATCCCAAAAAAATACGAGAAATAAAAAAATTCGCATAAATCGGTGACCTCGGCAGAAAATTATGGTCGTGCAAAGTTTTGCTGCATAATTTTTTTTGTTTTTTCTGTTCTTTTTCGTTGGTCACGTAGATCTTGAAAAAATACATTAAATAAAAGAAAATTCGCTTCAATTGGACACTCAGGCAGAAAGTTATTGCTGTGCGAGGTTTTGCGGCCGAATTTTTTTTTTTTTTTTTGCTTGGTTAGATCGATCTCGAAAAAATACGTGAAATAAAAAAAATAGCCTAAATCCGACACCCGACAGAAAGTTACAGCTGTACGAAGTATTGCTGTTGAATTTTTTTTTTTTGTTTTTGTTTTTCTTTTTTTTTTGTCACGTAAATCTCAAAAAAAATACATGAAATCAGAAAAAAATCGCCTAAATCGATCACCCTGGCATAAAGTTATGGATGTGCAAGGTTTTCCTGCTGAATTTTTATTTATTTTTTTATTTTTTGTTTAGTCACATATATCTTGAAAAAATACATGAAATCAAGTAAAAATTAGCCTAAGTCAGACATCTAGGCAGAAAGTTTAGACCGTGCTAAGTTTTGTTGTCAAATTGTTTTTTCATTTGGTCACATAGATCTCGGCAAATTACATGTAATCAGAAAAAAATCGCCTAAATCGGACACCTGGGCAGAAACTTATGGCCGTGGGATATTTTGTTGCTAAACATTTTTTTTTTTTTTTTTTTTTTTTTTGGGACACATAGATCTCAAAAAAATACATGAAATCTGAAAACATTCGCTTAAATAGGTAACCGAGTAGGAAGTTTTAGCTGGGTGAAATTTTGCTGCCAAATTTCTTTTTTCTATTTTTTTTTTTTTTGTTTAGTCACATAGATCTCGAAAAAATACATGAAATAAAAAAAATCGCCTAAATCGGCCACCCGGGTAAAAAA
>JAVXUM010000037.1:16524158-16545474 GCA_035590655.1 Pouteria glomerata
CAGCCTTCCCTGTGGAGATGACCTTGGTTCTTACCAAGTAAAACTACGACTACCCTCTTGCACTTGGGAGGTAAAAAAACCTGAACACATTTTGGGGTCAATCACCAAAAATGACAGATCCCCCAATTCATACTGATCCGTAAAAAAATGAATCTGATCTCCTTCTGAGGTAGATAAAGTTACTTTGCATTTATAGAAGTCAATCATAACTTGGTAGGATTTCAACCAATCCATCCTAAGTATGACATCAAAACCCCTCATCTCTAATAAAATTAAGTCAAAAGTGGGAATGAACTCTCTTCCACCATACACATCTTCTACTCTTAACTCATAACCCTTACACACTTGAGTCAAGGAGAATACCTAGCCATTGGTGTCTCAACACGTAAAAATAGATCCAATGGGCTATTATCTAACTCTAAGGCATATGCAAATTTCGTAGCAATAGATGAATGAGAAGCTCTAGTGTCTAAGAGTACAGTAGCACTAGATGAGTAAACTCGAAAATACCTCAGGTTACCATAGGCTCAGCTGGTGACTCCTACTAAGCCACTGTAAATACACTGCCCTGGACTGGTGCGTTTTGGGGTCTAACCATCCTTTGTTTTTGTTGATTTCTTCTTTGTTGTTGTGATGTCCCTACTTGTGCTGTTCCTTATGGAATACCCTATGGTTAATGGAATAGGAGGTTGAAGAACGGTTACCCTGATATGATTATCCTATTGGCCCTATTCTTTCTCCAATACCACCTTGGACATATGGGCAAAACTTGTGAATGTGCCCTATTTGCCCGTATCCAAAACACACCCTATTATCTCTCATCTGTCTACCTTTTTCTTGTCCTACTAATTCTTCATGCCTTCTATTCTTAGGACATTCTGCACTCTTATGGCCAGGTAATCTACAATTAAAACACACAATCTGTCTTTGGGAATCCCCTCTGGCTTTCTATTCTGCTTATGTGTGCTACTTCATTGGAATGATTGTTTCATCTGTGGGGCTGAGGAATTTCCTTTAAATTTCTTTCAACTTTTACCTTTTTGTTGGACCCCTACACTTGTACCTCGTCTACTTTCATGAATGACCCGGGTTTCATTCAAATCTCTTTCCACAGTCATTACCCTGTTAATCAATATCTCATAATCTTCCAAATTCAATAACACCATTTATTTCCTAACGTCGGTCTCAATCATCTTTGAAACCTTTTACATTTCAAATGGGTCATAGCAATCAACTTCGGTGCATATTTTGATAAGTCACTAAACTTTCTCTCATACTCCAACTAACACAGTCATCGTCTCTTAAATCAAATTTGTGAATTCTTCCCTCTTAGTATCCTTCAGGGATTGAGAGAAAAAGTGATCTCGAAATTTCTCCTTGAATCCTTCTCATGTAAAACCATCTACTCATGTCATGTCCTTCAAACTAGACCACCATGCTAATGCTTTCCCAACTAATTGAAATGTCATCAATGTGATACGAATAGATGAATTATGAATCTTCATGACAACTAGTATCTTCTCACATTCTTCCAAGAAACGCTCCGCCACATCTGTGTCCACTACTCCATATGTTGGAGGCTTCATCCTCTTAAACCTTTCTAGCATCATGGTTCCTGTCTGCATCAGTGGTTGGGATCCAATTTGTGTCCCTCCAGCTAAAGCTACCATAGTTGCCGCCATTTGCTATAATATTACCCCAGCATCAATGGTTGCGGGTGGTGGAACCTCTAGTGCCCTTAACTGCACCTCTTTATTTCCCATCCCACCATGTGCTTCTGCTACCGTACTATAATGGGTTTCGTGTTCTTGTTGAATAGGTGCATTAATTTCATAATCTTACACTGGATCATCTCCTTGTCCCCTTCCTCTACCTCAGCCTCGGCCTCTAACTCCCATTTCATAAGCTAGCATTTTATCTAAAAATATAGTAAAACATATAATATTAAGATTTAACTCAACAATTAGAATCATAATATATCATGACTTCATCAAACATTGCAATAATAATTAATTACTTCCATAAGAACACATGATAATACCACCATCCTTCATTATTCATATTCATATCAAAAGTTTATACATTACATTAGTCTTAAGATCATACAACTAGTTAAACTAGAAAGTAATTACATAATATTACCCTAGCTAATAATCCTACAACCATTCTGTTCATTTCCAAGGGAATTGCCTTGTCAAAATTTTCACTTCTCAAATATTACATTTCATCTTACTCTTACGATAAGGACATAAGCTGCGGGTGTGCCTTCGTCTACCACAGTAGGTGCAAGACTTAATACATTGTTTAGGACACCAGTAATGGAGACACCCGATTCTACAACATTTCCCACAAGCCCTATGTAGACGATCTTCTTGACTATCCAAACTTTCACCCACCTCCCAATTGCTAGGACTAACCCCCTATGATATAATATTCTGGTTGCCTGAACTCGGTGTTGCTATGGTACTCTGGGTTATAATTTGATTTGTTGAAAGAGGAGGTAATATCACGGTCGTATTCTGTATCACCACCACCTGGTACCCAAGCTATGATGGGTAATGAACTAGATATGGCATCATATATGGGTAAGGATAATATGTTAAATAGGAAGATGGACTTGATGCCCCCTGGTATAGTAACATTTGATGACCCACAATGGTTGTTCCAAAATTTACCCCAGTTTCACCTCTTGACACTACTTGTGGTTGGGACTCAACTAAACCTTTGGTTGCCACTTGAACAAAGACATCATTATCAGGCCACATAATCTCATCCTCAACTGGTTGAGGTTTAGTATTACTACACTCTCCGTTTTAAAACCCCATCTACGTATCTAAACAAAACATATAAATTCTAAAGTTGGATTTCAATGAACTACCATTTAAACATGCAACACGTCATGCAAAACTTTCCATGTCTCGTGACCCGAGGGGTGAGTAATTAATCATACAACACATGCATTAACATTCTAAATTACCCTAATCAGAGCAGCACAACATCCACATAGAGAACCTACAATATAAATAAATTAAAGTAACTCAAATCTAGACCACAGCCAGGTCATCACGTCTAACATATTCTTATCATTTATACATTACATAATCCATATGGCTTTTACAACCCAAAAATAATAATTTCCCTTTAAATCAACACCATTACAGACCAAAAGAATATTTAACATAATAGCAAAAAATTAACTATTCTTGAGCAAACTCAAGTGTATGCACTTCTAACTCTGCCCATGTACTCACCTAGTTCTCTGAGTTAGTTCCTGCAACAAAATCTATTGGGATGTGAGCACCGATCCTCTTGTGTCTACTTAACTTCAAAATAGCATATATAAAACGTAAGATAAATATACTATCTATTCACTTTTTAATCATCCAAAAATTTCAAAATGTTTGAAACATGTATCCTATCCATGTGTATATTCATTAGTATAGAAGCCATTATCAAGTCCCAATATCATAACCATAATTTATCAAATAATCAAGCACAGTAATCACTAAATTTCATACAAAACATTAACATTTAACTATCATTCACATATCCATCACTCAAATCATCGGGAGTTGGATACATAAATCATATATCGTCTTTTATGGGTCCAGACCCAACGGAAACGATAAACCGAACGTCATATTGTAGGCTACTAATCCACTGGCATGAACACCAAACCCTGTGTAGGTTCCGAGACTTTCAACCCAAGGGTAAAACTCACGACCCTTCTTATTTTACGTGCCCCACCACATCTCCCGGCACATAACAAATCATGTAGTCACATTTAGCTCTTAATCAGCATCATATGTTTCCCACAACCCAATCATACTCCAATTTGCCAAGTAACTCATCATTTATTCATGTACAATTAAACTTTGTCCTTATCTTGGAACACACAACAATTAACATAACTTCAATAACTATTATAACAATCAATATTCGTTCCAAGCTTACTTAAGATTATGTGATATTTCAATATTTATTCTATAATACAATAATTATACCTTCATGATCCTGATTAAGTGAATAAACAAGTTAGTATTGAGGTATGAACCAACTAGTGAACAATTTAAACAACCCAACTCAATTTCTAGGTTTTTAATGTTCCATAGGTGCCCCACTTTGGTCACGGGTGCTCCACCTATTATCAGGGGCACTCTTCTGCTTCCCAGCAAAGCTATCTTCTAGGTTTAGCCCAAAATTACAGGTTTTAGTTTTCTAAAAGTTGTCTCTTCCCATATATAGTCAGAAATAAGTTTTTCTAGATGTATTCTAGTACCAAAATGTTCTGAAAAACCAATAAAAATCAATTCTTATCATTGCACTCTCTCTATGTTAAATCTAGGTTTCAATCTCCCAACTAACATATATTACCTTGGTTTATTCCATAATCTATCTTCTCATACTATCATACTTCCAATTAATTTTTTACAAAATCATATTCTCAACTCCCTTACATTAAATATATACTAAAAGAAGTTAAAGGATCCTTACCTCAACTTAAGCAAGTAAAACCAAGAAGATGGTGAATTTTTGAGCTCTTGAGTTTCACCATTTGATATCTCTAACTCTCCCCTTTTAACTCCTTATTCTTTAATCCAAATCACCCATAATACCATGGAAAGAAAACAAACCCTATATTACATTCTAAGTCATTAACTTATAAATAACTAAGGGTTAGATTAAAATAGAGAAACTTACTGAGATCAAGACTCTTCCAAGTCTTCTAGGTACTTTCCTCTTCTTTCAAATATCTCCTTCTTTCTTTCTTCTTCCTTCTTTTTCTTTCTTCCGATTGCTCTTTCTCTCAACTAAAATGTTTCTCTTTCTCTCTCCTACCCAACCCATGTATGAATATATGTATAAAATATATGTTTTCTACCGATATAAGTCTTTCTCATACCAATAGCACGTATAAAAGGAGGGGGGCCATGCCTTGTACTATTCATGCCTTACTTCTTCTAATAGGCTGTTTTTGTATAAGTGGGGCACCCCACATAAATCCAGGAGCGCCCCATAGGGCCACGGGCGCCCTTTCCTAGCTTAGATGGGCACCTACCGGGAGCTGAAAACTTAGGTTCTCTAAGGCATTTCGTCGAACAGCTGGAGGAAGGTCACCACGTGCACCCTACACCCTTTCATGGGTGCCCCTTAGGGGACATGGGCACCCATCAAAACTCAAGGGTGCGCCTCTACTATCACCTAAGCTAAAATGTCTATTTTTACACAATTTAACCTTTTTCTCTCAAAATTTTCGATTCTAAGGCATTCCTAATGACTAATACTACTTCATTAACATAATATCACACCAAAAACATGTTTAAAACCATGAATTTATATTCATAATAAAATCAGAGATATTACGGTGCGAGTCTTACAATTTCATAAACAAATAAAATGACAAACTTAATTTTTTTTTTCCTATTTTTTTAATGTTTTTGAAATAATGAAATATACATTAGTTGAATTCGCTACCCAACATTTCTCTCAATATGCTCTCAAAATTTTCTATTCCCAACCCAAGTTCACTTCATTGACACTGAAGCTTTTTCACAACCTAAGACATGTAAGGGTGGGGCTTAAAGTGTGTGAAAGGGCTTAAGGGATAATATATGAGGTGGAAATAAAGAAAAAAAATATATCAAAAATTTTATTAAAAGGTTTCAAGTTGGTTCCTTGGGTAATTCATAATCAAGGAAGGACAAGAATGACTAAAATAACAAAGAGTGCCTAACATCATGTTTTAAGCTTGCAATAACTCATATTGTACCAAGTGAAACTCATGCAAGTGTATGTGATGCAATCGATGCATTGAAAATCAAACTGAAGAAAAAAAAAGCTGTGATTATGTCAACTCGTCAAAGAAAGAATAATAGGCTCAAAAGCTCACCATTAAGGGGTACAAGTTTTCACTTAGTCCAAGAATGCTTAAGTAATCAATGTTAAAAAAATCTACTCCTAAGCACATAAGCTTTCTCAATGATAGTAAAAAATGCACAAGATTATGACACTCTCAACTTGAATTAAGTTTCCTATTAAAGCTTGAATAAGACTCACTCATCACTTTCTCACTAAATTTCATAATCAATTAAAACAAAAAAGGCCAACATGTAAGTATAAATGTGCTAACTCATACATTCAAGCTCAAGAAAAGCATTGGAAAGTGGACATAGACAACATTAAAACCGAGCCACTATAAATTAATTGTGTTTGCTTATCTTCTCTTCTCTTTATATTTATTACAAAAATACTAGTACTCACTCTTCATTCACAAATACTGAATTTTTTTTATTAGTAAGAGTATTCCATATTTGATTATCCTTTTGTTTTAACATACTTGGTTTTGGGGTTGAAATATTTTGAAGTATAAAAGTTACCCCCACAGTCCACCCTTAGTGTCATTTTAATGTCACACGTTTCAACTATAATAGCCAAATCCTTATACTTTTAGTCAAACAATAATTTAATCTTTTCATTAATTGATTGATAAATACAACTATTAGACTGAGGATAAAAAAGTAATTTTTTTACAGTTTATCTTCAGTATCACTTTAGTCCCCTACGTTTCAATTGTAACAGTTAATTCCTAAACTTTAAGTATATATTTGAAATATATTTTATTAAATTATATAACATATTATAATTTGAAATATATCTTATTAAATTATTTTTGATAAATAACATAGTTAAATTTATTTTAATAAATAATATAATTAAATTATATTTTCTTTTTATTGATTAAATTATTTTAATAAATAATATTATTACAATAATAATATAATTAAAATAATATTTAATTTAGTTTAGTTAATATGAAATACATTTTATTAAATTTAATCAATTTCTTAAGATATTAAGAAAATTAAATATTTTATTAAATGATGATTCAATAGTTTTACTAACAGTTGTTATAATTAATGAAATAGAATCAAAAGAGTCATAGAGATAAATTTATCATATAGGGTTAAATATATATTAAAAATTATATATATATAACTACAAAGTTATAAAATTCAAAAAATAACGATTCTAGAGTTATTTGGTAACGTTGTCGTTTTTCTATGTTGTTTAACTTTTGATTTTCAAGTTTTCTTTCCTGTTATTATTTTTTTCTAACATAAAAACTAAAACTGTGTTTAAAAACATAATTTTAAATACATAAGTTTATTGTTTAATAAAATATTTAATTTTATTATTTTTTAAAAATTATTTGAATTTAAGAAAATATATTTCATATTAATTAAACTAAATTAAGTAATAATTTAAGTATGTTATTAATTTAATTATATTATTTATTAAAAATAATTTATATTAATAAAAATCAAGTATATTAAATATAATTTGATTATGTTATTTACTAAAAATATTTTAATAAAATATACTTTACCATCGAATCACCTTTAATAAAATATTAAATTTTATTATTTTTAAAAAAATTATTTTAATTTAGTAAAATATATTTCATATTAATCAAACTAAATTAAGTATTAATTTAACTATGTTATTAATTTAATTATATTATTTATTAAAAATAATTTAATTTAATAAAAAGAAAATATATTAAATATATTTAAATTTTATTATTTACTAAAAATAATTTAATAAAATATATTTCAAATATACGCTGAAAGTATAGGGATTTGATTGTTACAATTAAAATGTGAGAAATTAAAGTAATACTGAAAATAAACTACAGAATAAATTACCTTTTTATCCTCAATCTAACAGTTATGTTAACGGTCAACTAACGAGAATATCGAATTGCTACTGGACTATAAGTGTAGGGATTTGACTATTACAATTGAAATGTTAGGGATTAAAATAAAACAAAAGATAAACTATATGGGTAATTTTTGTACTTTATCCAAAATTTAATTTGCAAAAAATTTTCAAATAATTCTATTCACCTCTGTCTAATGTCACTATTTGGGACAATAATTGGTATCAAAGCAAAGGCTATTGTTTTTTACTTAACCATCTAATGGTTAAAATCATGACAACCTCTTTTTGCACCTTTACTTTTGAAGGCTAATTAACCCTTTGTTCAATAGAACAAATTATAATTATTAAAAGGCTAGAATGAAAATCTATGTTCAAGCCATCGATTATAGATCATGAAAAGTTATATCTAATAAACTTATGTTCCTTCTAAAACTATAGATAATAAGATTGCTCCCAGGGATGAGAGTGAAGGGATCGAAGTTGATGAAGCTAAAGTTCAATTAAATGCTAAAACTATGAACATGTATATTGTGCACTTAATCCTAATGAGTTTAATAGAATTTCTACATGTGAAACCACTAAAGAAATTTGGAATAAATTAGAAGTCACTCATGAAGGTAATAAACAAATTAAAGAGTCTAAAATTAGTGTACTTGTTCATTATCATGAATTGTTTACAATGAAATAAGATGAGTCCTAATTACAAAGTGTAATTACTAACTCGATAAATTAGTGTATAATCATGCATTTATTAATAAGTCTATGTGTTTTGTTATATTTTACACTTACATGATTCATTTTCTTAAATGCAGTGGGAACGATGACATATCTTTGATAAGTAATAAAGAAAACGAAGAAAAAATGGTAAGAGAGCAATATGGAACAACAATCGAGGTTGAGGATTGGATCAGGACCATGTTTGGAGCAGAAGAACAAAGCTAGGAGGTAATCCAAGACACTGTGGTCCAGACCAGCCCCTAGTCGGTCTGGACTAGGAGGCAAAACAAATTTTGGAGATAACACACTATGGTCCAGACTACTTGGGGCCCTGGTCCGGACCAGGCATGTCACGCCCCAGATCCGAGGACCCGAGGAGTGAGTGATAAACATGCCTAATATGAATAACCTGGTCACCATATTATAGCATACACAACGGTCACGCAATAGGACCTACCAAATACATCACTGTGAACCTACTAAACACAATAAGAGGGAGTAATGCAAGGCAACACAATTGGCTTTAATGATACAATCTTCATAAGTAAATTAAATTTACATCAGTGGGCCTTAAGGCCATTACATTTCGAAAATCAAAACAAATCAACATTTCATTACAACTTTCTCCTTCCAATTATTTCATTATCAACATTTCAAAACTAGTTGAGACTAGAGTGATGCCCTGTATCTCTCCTATCTTTGCCTTTGGTCTAAGCTAGTTCTCCTGGGTGGGTCCTGCACTAACATCTGTAGGGACGTGATCACTAATTCACGCGTGCTCACGAAACTTCCCAATAACACATATATATAAAGAAATGCTGAAGAATAACAACATTAAAGATAATTAAAGTGCATAACAACAATTAAGAAGCATAATCAAATCATTACATATCACATATTCTCATTTAGTCTTGCACATTTCATGTTATTGTTCTTTTATATGATCATCGGGGATTTGGGGGACACATCTAATCGTGCTTTAGGATCTCAACCCAGGGCAACGATACGCCATTAGGAATATTTGTATATACTAATTGTGTTTTAGGTTCTCAGCCCAAGGTGACGATACGCCATTATACACTAATCATGTTGTGGGCTACTAACCCACTGGCATAAAAACCAAACCCTGCGTAGGTTCCGGGACTCTTAACTCGAGGGTATCTCAAAACCCTTCCTCTTTTCCATACCCCATAACCCCGGCCAAACAATCAATCACATCATTTCATTTCTTTTCCATTATGGCTATTCGATTATGGAATGTATCTTATACCAATCAATCACGTAAGTTCACAATATAACATTAAGTTAATATTAAAATTTCCCTTAAGTAATTCGAATAAACACGGCATCATACAAGTTTAGCAATTGTTTTACCTTTTCGATAAAAATGCTCTACTAATGGATGAAGAAAATGGAGAAAAAAGAGAAATGAAACAAAGTGGAGAAGTAACCCGAACCAAGGAAAAAACTTGAAAAAAATCCAAAGCATCGTTCGGATGCCCCCTACCATTGTCCGGACGGCCAAAAGTAAGATTCCAGAAAATGGCTAGACTGTCCGGACACCCTTTCCACCGTCCAGACGGCCAAGGGCAAGGTTAAAAGAAAAACAGCTTGACCATCTGGACCCTTCCAACAACCAACAAAGCCTCCAAGTTTAAAGTCTATGTCTATAATACATGGGCCTCAGAACCTAGGTTTCTAGCATCACCAAAACAACACTCTACAACCTAACTTAACCATGGCAAGTACCATTCTCCTACTTTCACACGTACATCTAAGCCAACTTCACACTTTTACACTTAAGTAAAGAAAAGAGGAAGTAAAAGAACCTTCCTACTAGCTCTGACTCTCTCTTAACCCCACTAACATGAACGTGTTTTTCATATAGATAGAAAAGGGGAAAGAAGAGATTTCCTATTCTTCTAGTCCACACCAAGTCACATATACATATGTTAGAAGAAGTAAAAGTTTCCCTACCTCAATCTTTGGCTAGAGTCTTCAATTAAGGGATTTCAAACTCCTTCCTTCAAGCTTTGATTCCTTTCTTGAGCTCAATCCACCAAGATAACCTCTTTCTTTCTCTAACTTCTTCTTCTTTGAATTTCTTCTTCTTTTCTTCTTCTCCTTCCTCTTTTTCCTTTAGTTTTTCCCTTGGCCGAGCAATCTTTCTTCCTCTCTAACTCTCGGTGGCTTCCTTCCTTTATATCTCTATTCCTCTATTTCTTTCTTTTGGTCATGGTCCTTCTTTGGTTCCATTGGCCTAGTGTTAGCTAATTATACATTCTCAAGTGTATGTATAGGAAAGTCATTCCCTTTCAACCAAATTGTCTAAGTCTCTCGGCCAAGAAGGGAAATCTTCTAACTAATTTGATTACCTAGTTTCAATTGCTCCAATGGCTCAATCTTATTCTTCCACTTGGCATCCACTAAGCTAATAAGAGTGATATACATATACATACATGGGAAAACTTTTCTGGCCAACCCTCCACTTGGCACAAATTTTTCCATAATATATATATATGCATTATTACAAGTCTTTCCATTTAATAGCATGGTCCCACCACATTAACTAACCATCCTAGCAAACAAACAAAAGACAATTCTTCCATTTCAAGCTCCATCCGGCCAAGTCTTTGCCATAACCGAATTGCCTCCTCTATGTTCTTCTTTGATTGGTCAATCAGTCGATCAAAGATGTATCTAACATATATGCATAGGTTAGTCAAAATTAAGCATCAAAAGTAGTCAAAATTGGAACCAAAATTCTTGTCCTCTACTTTGATGACTGGCCAACATAAACCAAGGCTAAAAGATTATCATAATTTAAGTAACTAAATGGTAAAAATTGGAGAACAATTCACTCACACTATTCAGCCAACTTGGAGCCATTTCAATAATTTCCTTCTACTTAAGTTTAAATACTCCTTTGCCACATAATCATCTCCAAAATAGATTAAACTCATAGTTCACATTCATTGCAAAATTCTAGGATATTACAAGGCGAGTCCAGCAAAGTTCTATGTTTCCTTCTCTTTAGGGTTTTTGTTAGGGCTATAAAAACCAAACTTTTGTATGTCTTTAGCACAACTTTTTCTAGCCGTTCTCTAGGTTTTAAAGTTCATATAATTTTGATTTATTTTGAGCGTTTTAGGAGGCTTTTGAAGATGATTTGGAAGAGTACTACTGCTGTGTTTTGTTCTATTTCAATGGTTATTACTCTACAATTATTCTTTAAGTGTTCATCAAAGTACGGTACCATTTTGTTTTAAGTTTAATATAAAGTCTTTTACTTTATGATTCTTTTTCATTGTTTATGTTCAAGTTTAGAGTATTTGCATGATTAAATGTTATTTTGCATGCATAGTTAGAAAGTATGGTTTGCTTCCATGATTTGTTCTTATTAGTTTTACTTCTCATTCGTAATAGTTTTAGAGTATCTATTATGTTGATTGATGATGTTTATTACAAGAATGTTAGGCTAGAAACCATATAACCTTGGTTTGATGTTTCAAAGTAGAGTGAAGAAATCTATTTAATTTAAAACACTAAGGGTTTATACGTAGCTTGTATACGTAAGCGTATATACACTTTCTTTTAAATTTTATTATGATTTACAAAAGGACTTTAGAAAGTAAAGTTCTTTGTCCAAATTTGCTGAATCACTGAAAAATGATTTTGGTGTTTTAAACCCGTTTTTCAAAATCTTGACATATACAAAGTAAATCCAAAACCACAAATTTATTGAAAGAAGATTTTTTAACTTCATAATCCATTTGATCTAAGTACAAAGTTGAGTTAGTGGTAATTAAAACTTTTAATGAAATATCTTCTGATTTTTATTTCCTTCCAAAACATGAAATTTGAATCGTAGTAGCAAAAATAGAGGTTTTAATTAAGAGATTTTCTTCTACCTGAAAACTGAACATCAAATCAAGGTTACATTACATTATTTGAATCTAGAACTTTTAATTTCTGCTATTATGTAGGAAAGTTTAAGTGGTTAACAATTTAGTTTCATTATTTGCTTTATTTATTGTCTTTTAGGAAACTTGGTTAGAGAATTTATACACAATAAACAAATCAACTCTTTTATTTATTTTTCAGTAAACTTAGGATTAGGAAAAACATAGAAGAACTTAAAAATTAAAACCATAGGCTCTCTATAGATTCGACTCTAGGCTCACTAGGTAAAACTACACAGTACACCCTTATACCTGGGGGTTAGTTCTAAACGCACAATTGAGAAGTGGTCAAGTCCATTTCAAAAATGTTTACTAGATTTACTAATATTATAGATAGTCTGAAATTTCTTGGTAAAATCTATACTAATATTTAAATGGGTAAAAAAAATTCTTAGGTTTTTTCCAAAGGGGTGAGAACCAAAGGTGACGGTCATCCAAGAGGCTAAAGATCTCACGAGATTGAACATATATGAACTCTTAGGCTCTCTTATGACCCATTAGATTACTTTAAAAGCTAATAAGGAAGAAGACTTTCAAAAGAAAAAAGAAATTGCTTTCAAGTCAACATTTAAAGATGAAAAAATTAATGAATCAAATGATAAAGATGATAAAGACATTGCTATGATCAATGGAAAATTCAAGAAATACATTAACAAAAAAAATAAGGTAGAAGAAAATTTCATAAGAAGGAGACAATCAAATGAGACCTAAGTAAGAAAGATGTTACTATTTGCTATGAATGTAAAAAGCCTGACCATATCAAGTCTGAATATCCGCAACTTAAAAAAAGTTATGGAAATGACAAAAAAAAAACAATAGTGACAACTTGGGAAGATAGCAATGTGATTGTACCATAAAAAGTACAATCATTAACTTCAATTTAAGAATTTTGAAAATGCATTGTTTTCTTCGTTCTTAGTCAACTTTTACCTAAAAAGCCAAGAGACGGTTCGTGTTGAATACTGGTATTGGATTTCTTAATTCCTTTGGATTCTGGTGGGCATAAACTTAGATAATTAGCCTTTGGGTTGATTATCTATGGTTATACCTAGCCATTTGAAATCACCAGTTAGTCGTTTGTCAGTTTCAGCTCCTACTTCTCCATCAAAAAATGGAAGACGTAGTCTTGAGGAACTCAGAGCTGAGATAAACAAGTTAAAGTATCCTCCAGTAGTTCATAACTCCCACTTGGAGTCAGTTGGTTTATCCTTAGTTAAGTATAGCAACTCTGAAGCAAAGATGGAAGAAGAAGTAAACAGGGAAAAGAAAGAAGTCTCTGCAATGACTAATGTGGAAGGAGATGGTGACAGCAGCTTTGAAGGTTCCTTAGTTAGTTGCAGGGAGGAAGTCAGTTATGAAAGAGAAGAATTTGATTTGCACAGCCATGGAAATGAAGATGAAGATGGTTGTATGGTGCTCGAAGATTCTGAAAATGGAAATGGGGTCACTTATGGCTACTCTCAGCCAGGTGTTTCTGCTGAAGCTTGGAGCCGTTATTTGCTTCTTCATAATGCTGAAAACGATGGTGTAGAGGAAGGAGTACTCAGATATGATGAAGAAAGGACCAGACATGGTGAAGACTTCAGTCGAGTAGATCAGGAGGAAGTAGCAGCAAGTGATGCTAAAAGTGTACGAGACCTTCAAGAAGACAAATTTGTGCCATTGGTGCTGCACAGGAATAAACTCAGTCCAATCGGCAGACTTCCTTTGAAGAAAGTCCATGAAATCCCACCTGTACCTTCACAACACCCTGCTAAAGCTTCTTACCCAGACAAAACTGAGAGGCTGGACAATAACCATAGTGTAAAGGGAAATTCTACCAACCTAGAAAAGCAAAAGCTGAAGCTACCTTTGACCCTTTTCTTATCCAATGAGCCTTCAATTTCTTCCCTGAGTAATAACCCAGAAAGCCCGCCATCTAAATTTCAAAAACCACTTGACAAGCCAGCTGTTAACCTCAATGACCAAAAAGCTAACTTTCCCCCTTTAAAATCAATTACCTCGTCAACCAGCTCACTAAAGGCAAATGAAAAAGCTCCCTTCTCGTGTTCAAGTGGGCCAGCTGACAATCCAAAAGATCACCAGCCAAGTCAGTCATGGGCTAAACTTCTTGTCTCGAATAGGCTAAAGGAGAATGGGCTTAAGCTTGAATTTTTTCAACCAGCCCAGAATGAAGATGGCCCAGCTGTGGTTTTCACTGATGAAGAACTTGCTGATGAGATAGCCCAATGGGATAATGCACTGGTTGGTTATGTGTTGGGCTTTAAGCCTTCCTACAAGCAAATGAAGCAGTATGTTGATAGTAAATGGAAGCAATTTGGTTCAGTCAACTTGTATGTGCTGAAAACAGGTATATTCATCTTCAAATTTGAAAATGCTGAGATAAAGCAGAACATCCTTGAAATGGGGCCATGGTCATACTTTGACAAGCCCTTACTCCTTAAACCATGGTCCCCAGATTGCTCTTATGAGCGTGAGGTAGCAAGTAAAATTCCCATTTGGATTCGATTACCCCATCTAAAGCTGCATCTGTGGTCTGCAAGGAGCATTAGTAAAATAGCCAGTGCAATTGGGCAGCCTTTGTTCACTGACAACATGACTGCCACCAAGCAAAGATTGGCTTTTGCACGGGTATGTGTTGAAATAAATGCAGATTTTGTCCCCTTACATGAGGTTAAATTGTCATTTGGCAATGGAAGGGAATACTGTCAGAAGGTTGAATATGAATGGTTGCCACCAAGCTGTGAACATTGTAAAGCTTTTGGCCATAGGACAACTTCTTGTATTAAGAATGTGAAGAAGGAATGGAGACCTAAAGCTAAACAACCAGATGGAGACCAGATAACAGAGATAGCAGCCACAGCAGACCAGGCCACAATATTGGAAAAACCATCGGAGATAATGGTTTCAGTTCTGCCAACTTCTAACAAGTTTGAAGCTTTTGCCAAAGAAGCAAAAGACTTATCTGTTACTAAAGAAGATACTCCTGATGCTGATGGGATAAATTTGGCACATCTTTATCAAACTAACCAGCTTGATCATGCAGCAGGCAACAATGTTATGCCCAATACTGCACTGCTGCAGGTTACCTGCTCCACCCAACTCAGCAAGCCAGATGGTGAACCTTCTAAACAGCCATTGCCTAATAGCAGCTCTACTCCTTCTGTTAGTTCAGTGGATAGACCTCCTTCAGAGAACCAAGCAGGGTTTAAAGTTTACTCAGGCAAAAAGAAGAGAAACAAGAATTCAAGCCCTTCTCAGAAAATGCTATCCCAGGCAAAGGCCTCTTCATCTAGCCACTTTAAATGAAGATTGCTGCATGGAATATGAGAGGTGCTAATAGCACCATAAAGCAAAGGGTAGCTAGGAATTTTATTAAGGTGAATTCTCTTGATATTTTCTGTGTTATAGAAGCAAAATTAAGGCATTTTAATGTCCCTAAAGCAAGCAAGGCCATTAACCAGAGTTTTGATTACATCAGTAATTGCAGTGACTCAGTTGCTGCCAGAATAGTTGTTTTGTGGAATCCCTCAGTTTTAGATGTGCAGGTCATCTACAAGTCTCATCAGCTCATACTTTGCAGGCTATCGCACAAGGCTATTTCTATAAGCTACTATGCATTCTTTATCTATGCTGATAATTGCAGTGCTGTTAGGCGTGACTTATGGAGAGATTTGCAGTTCCATAGCAGTACCCTTGGAGCTGGTACACCTTGGATCATGATCGGTGACTTCAATGTGGTTAAGAATGACAGTGAAAAACTTGGTGGTGCTCCTATTGATGCTTCAGCAGCTTTGGAATTTAATGAATGTCTAGAAGATATTGAGGCTTTTGAGCTCAGATTTTCAGGCTTATTCTATACGTGGAGCAATAGGCAGCATACCAGAAAGTCCATATGCTGCAAATTGGATAGAGTACTGGTTAATGATGCTTGGCTCAGCAATTACCCAAACTCAGAAGCTGTGTTCCACCCTCCTGGTATCTCTGATCACTCTCCAGCAGTAGTACAGATTGTGCAGCAGTTTAAATCGGGCAAAAAACCATTTAAGTTCTTCAACTTTTGGACAAAGCATCAGGATTATAAGGAGATTGTAAAGAAAGTCTGGTCTCAGCAAGTAAATGGATCTCCCATGTTCAAGCTATGCACTAAGTTGAAGGCCCTAAAAGCTGAACTCAAATCATTTAATAAGGAGAAGTATGGGGAAATTTCAAAGAGAGTGCAGCAGGCCAAAAACATCCTTGAAGCAGCTCAGTTAAGGCTCCATGATGCACCAGATAATGTTGAGCTGAGGAAGAGAGAAATGATTGCAATGTCCGAATATATTTCTTATGTAAATGCTGAAGAAGAGTTTTTCAAGCAAAAAGCCAGAGATAATTTAATTAAGCTCGGGGACCAGAATACTACATATTTCCATAAGAAAGTCAAAGGCCACTGCTCTAGAAACAAGATTTTATCCATTCAAGATAAGGAAGGCAGAAGAGTGGAAGACTACAATCGGGTCAAAGATATTATCATCGATTATTACAGAGGGCTGCTGGGAACCAAATTTGATAATGGGGAAACTTATGTCAGCTACCCTTGTCTAATGGAGTCTGCCATTCCTAGCTGTGAGTTAGAACTACTGCAGGCCCCAATATCAGAAGAGGACATCAAAGTGACTCTTTTCTCACTTTCTAGCAACAAAGCACCTGGACCAGATGGGTATAATGCTTTCTTTTTTAAGAATGCATGGGAGATTGTTGGGGAAGATTTTGTTGCAGCAGTCAAAGATTTTTTCTACTCCTTCAGCCTGCTCAAACAAGTTAACGCCACAGCCATAGCTCTTGTCCCTAAAGTAGCAAACCCCACTTCCATCAAAGAATTCAGGCCAATATCCTGCTGTACCACAATCTACAAGTGTATATCAAAGATTCTAGCCAATAGATTGAAGAGGATCATGCAATTTGTTATCAGCCCAACACAGACTGCATTCATCAAAGGTAGATCAATTTCAGACCAGATTCTTTTAATGCAAGAGCTTGTAAATGGCTATCATAAAGCTAACATTTCCCCAAGATGTGCATTAAAGATTGATATAATGAAAGCTTTCGACTCTGTTTCATGGGAGCTAGTTTTAAGGATCCTTGAAGACTTGCATTTGCCTTGGAAGTTCAGACTATGGATAGCTGAGTGCATAACCACCCCCTGCTACTCCATTTCCTTAAATGGCTCGTTGGAAGGCTTCTTCAAAGGAGAGAGAGGATTGAGACAGGGTGACCCCCTTTCCCCATATTTGTTTATACTGGTGATGGAGTTCTTTTCCCGGTTGTTTAAGAAGAAGGTAGAGGAAAGTGAGTTCTCTTATCATCCAAAGTGTGCTGCTCTTGGTATAAATCATTTGGCCTTTGCTGATGATCTCTTCCTCCTTTGCAAGCCTGATGAGCCATCCTTTCTTGTAATCAAGAAAACTCTTGATGAATTCCATAAGTTTTCGGGTCTTCTCCCTAATGTATCAAAAAGCATGATATACATAGCTGGAGTTTAAGAAACTACTCATCCCGGCCTCAGACAACTTATGAAGGCTGTGATAGCCATTTTGCCATCAATTTCCTCTATCTCCAACATCTCACAGTTGAACTTGTTCACGTACTCCCTTAGAGTCTCATCTCTCCCTTGCCTAACAGTCAATAGGTGGGCCGGAGGCTTCCTCTGGCGTTGACCTCCAATGAAATGGGACACGAACTGCTTGCTCAGCTCCTTGAAGTTGGCAATGGATCCCGGTTTAATTTTATTGAACCACGCTCTAGCTGGTCCCTTCAGTGAGATAGAGAAAGCCCGGCACTTGATCTCGTCGGAAACAGCATAAAGGTGCATTGCAGAGTTGTAGGTATCCAAGCGATCTAACGAGTCCTTGGAGCCGTCGTAGGAGTCTATCACAGGCATCTTGAACTTGGGGGGAAGCTGGCACTCCATTATTTCCGGGGTAAAGGGTGTCCCCGTCTTATCCACAATATCCCCACTGATGTTAGGGTACCGGACTGCGGTCAGCACTCTATCGACTTGTGCCTGCATGACTCAGATTCTTTCCTTTACTGCCGTGTTGTCTATCATTTCCGTCCTTCATTTTTGACGGCAGACAGTTTCACTTTGCGCTTCCGTCGCCACACCGCCGCGACGTGGAATGGGATTCTGCGCTTCGTTCTCTCTAACCATTCCCTCATCTCCATCGTTTTGGACGGCACTGCCATTGCCCCCGTTATTATCTTGAGGCTGGGGTGGTGGCTGCGCCAGGGCCATACGCTCAACTTGCTCTATGAGAGCACGATTCTGCTCCATCAAAGCCTGCATGGTAGCCGCCATATCGGCAAACTGCCTTTTCATTGCCGCCATACGTTCATTGCCGTGAACATGGTCCCCCATTGTTGAACTTGGCTGATCCCTAAGTGTGTGTATGCCGAACCGAGTTTGAACCATAAACTTGAGAAACGGAGAATAATCTTCGTTTCCATAGACGACGCCAACTGTTGATAATGAATTTTGGAGGTTGCTCAATTCGATGAACCCAACTCAAGGATCCACCAAACTCGCCAGAACTGGAAGAAATTTGCCTATTCACCGGGGACACCGGTGAGGTGCCTGCCAAAGACACTCTGATGCTTAAGTCAGATATGATAATTTAGAAACAAATTGGCAGAGTAACAGCCTGGATCAAAAGAGTGAGTACCTTTCATGACTTTGTGTCCTCTCTTTTATAACAAGAGATAGGTGTGCAAAGATTAGCATCAGTTAAGATATCCACCGGATTCTTCGGTGATTTCCATATTGATTATAATATAATCGAATCGTAACCAATTTGGGAACTTGTTCCCTAAGGATATACTTTCCTCCCATAAGTGAGGCGTGAATCTCAGATCAAACGAATCCATGTGATCTTCAAATCTCTCGGGCTCATATCTTTCCCTAGTCTGAGCTCGGACTTTTCACCGGGCTCGAGATCGGATCCTCTCCGAGTTCAAGCTGTGCGTCTCCCCAGCCTGAGCTCGTGCTTATGGAGTCGGGGCGATGAGATACCCGAGCCTCGACGCAACCCTAGGGGTATTCCTGGAATTTTAATAGGGCTCGAGAAATATCTCCTATCAATTGGGACAAAAAATTATAAAGAAATCGGGATACAGCCATAACTCAATAAATTATGTATTGATTCAAAATATCACTGTAATCTTTCAAAGTTATTTCAATCCATTTCCTGCAAAAGAATTGAAAATTTGTAGAACCTAGGAGTTGAAATTCACATCCCCAGTTTATTTTATCCTATAAGTGCTTATGCAAAATATGATAAAATTCAGAATCAACTTTAAATTTGTTCATTCCATTCTCTTTATAATCCACTAGAATCAAGGTAAGTGCTTTAAATTGAGGACCATGAAGCCTATAAACTTTTACTACCCCTTCATCATTTACCAAATTAAACTTAAAATTGCCAGCTAGTAAATCATCGCTATTGGTTTAGTTAACTTTAATTTTGGAAGATCAAGAAATTGGAATATCATTTATGGAAACTAATCTTTTATATTCAAGGCCATGAGTATATTCTTTTCCTTCTTCATAAATTGCTCGTTAAGCACCAATAACACCATATGCATCCATTCCTACAAAGAAGGGAGGTTAAGTCAGCATGTGAAAAAAAATAAAACAATAAAATAATAAAATGACAAAAAAGAGAATCAATTAAATATGGCACCAAGATGAAATATAAATGGGGTGTCAAGCCAAAGTCAAATCAGGCATCAGGCCAAAATATAAAATTAAGGATTAAGCCATAATAAAATTAGGCAATACGCCATAATTAAATTGAACATGAAGCCAAAATTAAATTAGGTATTAAAGTTGAAATTAAATCACGCAGTAAAAATCGAATCCAACTCTAACATTAAGTTAAAATTAAAAGAAGGCACAAAGGCCAGTTAAAACTATGAAATTCCAGTGACAGTGCAAAATAAAAAAAAAAAATCAAGCTCTGCACATGTTAAAAAATTTCACATATGCAGTGCTCGAGGGGCCATTATTAAATTATATATATATTTTTTTTGAAAATTAAAATAAATAAATAAATTTATCCAATGTTTTGGTATGGATTTTCTTCATCCTCTAATAAAAGGCTATAAAAATATATATATACTTACACATATATGTGTGTTAGGAATGTTGGTTTTCTTTTTCCTAAAAAAGTAGAATAAAATAAAAAGCAAAGGAAAATGTAGGGCCGTCAACTGCCCACATCTATCAACTATGAATGTGATGCATGTGTTGATGCTAAAATTTCGCGGTCCTCGATCCGGGCCTCCGAGAATTCGATTCACTGGAGATAATGAAATCTGTCCGCCAAGAACACCGGTTTGGTGCCTAACAAAGAATCTCTGATGCTTAAGTTAGCAATGGTGGCAGGATTTTTGTATATAAAGGGGAAGAGAGAGAGTATTTTCCTACCTGTTAGGGTGATTTCATCCCCTATTTATAAGGATATTTTGTAGAGTTTTAATTCAAATCAAATTGGAAATTTCCCTTGATTTGTTGAGATTTTCTTATTCAAATAAGGAAAAGATGGGATTGATATATATACCCTTATAGGATTTAATATGATTTTACCAAATTTGCCCTCAATCACAGGTATAAATCTTGCCCCTAAATATGGACATAAATCTTTGCCCCTAATTTAGTGGAATCTTTTAAGATACCAAAAACTACACTCATCAGATGCCCCCGATTCCTTTTTTTTTTTTTTTTTGAAAGGTAAAAGTAAATTTATTAATAGAACAAATATACAAAATCACGGGGGCATACCCCCAGCAATTCCAATACAATCATTCCTTAATAAAAATAACATGATAACCAGGAAACAATCACTCAAAACTACTTCAAAAGCGAATCAGGTAAC
>JAVXUM010000037.1:16553654-16571101 GCA_035590655.1 Pouteria glomerata
ATTTTGTCTTTTATAAGGTGGTCAAATGAATTAAATTGTGGTGGGCCCAAGCATTTAACCATGGAAGACAATTTGCATTTTCTACATGTGTATATATATATAAACTCCATTTTGTTGTGCCAATTGGCACCACGGCCAGCCAAGCATTTTGCTATATCTATACACATATATATAGCTGGTTAGTGGAGTCATAAATGGAGAAATTGGATTGGTCCGTGAAATAGTTAGAGTAAATATGTACCTAGCTAGTTAGGGATGTCATTACTTGGTCATCGAACTTGGGGAATTTAGTTAGGAGGAGACAAAGGTCATTAAGACCAAAATAAAGACCAGCCGTGGGGGGGTGTTTAGGGCCATTCGGCCAAGTCTTTTAGACAAAAACAACAACCAGCCGTGAGGGAGAGATTTGAGGGGAGAAAACCTACCATTCGGCCAAGAGGAGGAAGAAAAAATTGAAGGGAAAAACTCTACCATTTGGCCAAGAGGAGGAGGAAGAAAGGAAAAGGAAAGGAAAGGAAGGTAGGAGGAAGAAGAAGAAGTGTGTTTTGAGGTAGGGAAATTCTTTGATCATCTTGAATTGATGTTAGAAAACTTGAAAATTTCATAATCTTAGTGCAACCTTGTGTTGTTACATGGTAGAAAGGAAAAACTAACAAATTAGGGATTTTGTGACCTAAATTAGTGAATAACACTTCCTTTACATGTGTGTTAGAATTTCCGAAACTTTGCTTGAAATTGAGCTAAAAGTTGTGTTAAAGTGATGAACTACAAAATCTAAAAATTTGGTGAAGTTTGGAACCTTAAAAGTTTGATTTTTTCATACATTGGTAACCTATGGTTGAGCTGGAATATTGGCAGTTTTACTGCAGTTTTAAGGGTCTTTTAAACTCTAAAAATGTCTTAGAAACTTTCCCTCAAATTGCATGTAAAGTGCCCAAATAATGCTTGATGAATTGTTGCTTGAATTGGCTAATGAAAGTGCTAAAAATCTGAGTAAATAGCTGGAATTTCTGCGATGTGTGTGTGTGTTTAAATTGCTGTTTTTTTTGTTTAAATTGATGTTAAGATGTTGAAAAATGATATGGAAAAGTTTGGTAGCGTTTCGAGTTGTTTAGAGTGCTTAAATTGGAGTTGGAAACTCGTTGTTGTGCTACCGACATTGACATGAGGTAGGGAACCAAAATGTGAATTAAATATAAAGAAATGAATTAAAATTGTTGTGTGCCGGAGTAGTGTGGTATGGGAAATAAGACAGGGTCTTGAGAATACCCTCGGGTCGGAAGCCCCGGAACCTGCGCAGGGTTGGTGATCCAGGCCAGTAGATTAGTAGCCTACGAACGAGATTAGTTGTATATTTGATTTGGGTGGTGCGTCGCCCTGGGATATGCCCTAAAGCACATTTGGTTTTGGTACCACTCCCCGATGATTGTGTGGATTGTGATTGAGATAATAAAGATAATAAAGGTATTTAAAGCATGAAAATTGGCTTATCTTGAAATGGTCGCTGTTAATTAGTTAAATTGCCAGTTACATTTTGTTATGACTTGAATGTTTTAGTGCTTACTTTTATGTGATGTATTATTGCTTTGCATTATATATATGCCATTATATTGCATCGTGAGCACACGTGGTTAGTGCTCACGCCCCTACAGTTGATCCTGCAGGACCCACATAGGAGGACCGAGGTGCCACCTAGCTAGAGGGGAGATTTGGTTATGCTATTGGGAGATTTTGTGGACTTTAAGTTACATTGTACTCATGTAATATAATTTTTGGGAAAATGTTGTAAAGTTTATAAGTTTATTTTACATTTTGGTTTGTAATGGCCTTAAGGCCTATTTTGGCAATATAATTTTGGGCAATGTAATGTAAAGTTAAAGTTTACCGGTATTTACTTTATTATGCTTCCAATGGGATTGAATGGATGTTAAGGGGTCCGGCTAAGTGGCCCTTAGATTAGTTGCTTATAAATTTATAATCTCGCTGCGTTAGTATTTGGCAGCGCCTATATAAACTGTCACAGGTTCAGGTTATAAACCCTTGGAACCACGTATACTAGGGGGAGTTTTTGTGGGTCTATTTCGTGACCGTTGTGTTTACTCTGATACGATGACCTTAGAATCATGTTATGTGTGCTTATCACTCATTCCCCGGGTTCCCGGGCTCGGGGCGTGACAAACACTATCAAGAAGGAATCTATAATTTCATTTGAGATAGGATATTATCCATATTAAGAATATTAACTAATCATTAAATCTGGATCTGGTGGTCTTAATAATATGTTTTTAAGATGGTGATCAACACAAAATAATTAGAATAATAGTTTTTAGAATATAGAGTGAGATAACAATTACAATTGGATAAGTACTTAATTTTAAGTGTCTCAATATCTAGTGAAGGCTTAATTACAGAACTAGTGATTGAATAAGGTATTTTATGAAATTATTTCAGTAGACTAGAGTTGGAGTTCAATTATACCTTTTTAGTGGAGTAAGATATAATTATTAGAGGATATATTCGTAATTATAAGATAATTATGGGTAATTTCCCAATTAGTCAACCTAAGTTTATTTGTACTTAAATCCTCTGCTCTTACCTGTATAAAGGATCAGTCTGTTAGACTGTCTACACAACCCTAGACATCATAGAAAGTCTAAAAGGATCCTGATAGGGGAAAGAGTGAAAAATTTAAGTGTTTTAACTGTCAGGAAACAAAAGTTTGAGAAGCCAAAATCAAATTAAAAAATAACGAAAGGTTAGTTTTGTTTATTGATTTAATTTCGTTTATATATTTCGAATATAATTACATAAGGAGTTTACAATATTTAATGCATGATCGATCCAAAAAAAGGAAAATAATTTTAAAAACCTATTCCACTGCGTTCTTGATTCTGACATGTGTGACTATTATAACATGATATGGCATGATAGTATGATGTGGCTATGTTGTTTGTATGATTTTGGAATTTTATAAAATTATCTCAGGTAAATTCGATCAATATCATTTATCAAGTATAACTCGGTCTTGAACTATGATCCAAATGTCTTTCATTGACAAAAAAATTTTATTTACACAATTAAAATTATTCTATTCTAATTATACAAATACATTGAATTAAAAAAATTAAAAATATTTTTGAGAAAAAAAATTATACTAACGCGGGCTTTTTCTAGAGAGAAAAGCTTTGAAAGGCACTGAGTATTGAATGAATGAAAATAAGAAGGAGGGGGACCTATTTATGGGCCTTTTTGGGACTTAATCAAACGTTTTGCCCATTCAAATGAGCGATAAACCTTGCCTTGTTTCATCAGACAAACTATGAGCGAAACTCTTTGCCAGGGTCATTTTATAGTCATTTCTTCCTAGCAAGATGGGTGAACAAGTCTGCACAGTACCATAGACAAAGATATTCACAAAATAAGTTAGGCAGTTATGTTTGCATTTTGAGATAGGAGAAAAACTTCACTACACACCTAGTTGACAAGGTGTCTGGCAGCTAGGCTAATAAGTTCGGGCCATTCTAAGATGTTTGGCATAGTTTTTGGGAGCTTTCGAGACCTCCCAACACTTTTGGAGAGAATCAGATGAATTAGGTCAAAATTTGGTTCAATTTAGAATCTCCAGGACTAAGTTAGGTTTGTTTGAAAATTGCTATTCTGAAATGGGCTGAAATAGAGGCAGGGTCAACCAAATTCTTTGCTAAACCCTTGAAGGCACCTCTAGACTGACTCCTTTTACCATATTTGGGTATGACGAATCTAAAAATGCCATCAGCGGGCCTGTAGGACACTTTTATGAATTTATAAAATACTAACAAATTTTACAAATGAATCAGTAGAGTTTGACTTGGCCAGACCTAGTTTTGCCATTAACCTAGGAAATTTAGCCCTGACATTTTTGTTTAATTTGAAGGCATTTCAACTTAATCTAAATGTTTAAATTATGTCTAGGCGCTAGTAGTTTTCTTCTCATCGGTAGGAATTATTTTGAGTCGATGGAGCTCTGATGACTTTTAAAAGGGCTTTTTGGCTACTCTGAGCTGTGTTCTATATTCTTATCTTGGGATGTCGTGTGTCTTTTTATATATTTTGGCTTGATTTGGGCATTTCAGTCGATACCAATCTTCGGGTGCTTCGATAGATGCCATTCTTGACTTTTGGACCGAGTTGATCATTGATTTTGGATTTTGACTCTTCCGTTAATGCAGAAGTTGTTTGTTTGATGCCTTAGACACATCCATATAGTCTGGTGGCCTTCTGTCTTGATCTGATTATTAGCTTGGCTTCTTCTCCCTAACTCTAGGGGTGCAACAATTATTTTTTTGATTGTTTGCTTTTTTATTAATTTTGATATTTTGGCTCATCCTACGATTAAGAGATTTTAATTAGTAGAGCACTATTCAATTAAAAGTATTAAATATTGTAATATTTAAATAAGAGAATAAAATTAGAGTGTCAACATTGAGTAGTAAGAAATTGTAAAGGAATAAATTTAGCGCGTCACCATTAAGCAGTAAGGAATTGTCTCTTGTTTTTAGAATGTGTCCAATACTATTGTTCATTTAGTACATAAGATATTTAAGTAAAAATTAAAAAGTTTAATGCATAAGGTATTAAGATTCACACTCATCCAATATATTTAAATTATTTATTTTTTATTTTATTGCACAAATTATGAAGTTATAACTTTTCTCAATTTATCTTATTTTTTATCACTCCAAATACACTTTTAATAATCATTTTTAAAATATTAAATAAGTTTTCCTTGAGTAACATTCACAATGGGAGATGGATTTTTCCTTCGGATGGCCGCCAAACTCGAAAGGGTAATTAGTGATATGCTATTCGGATATGGGCTTGTGTATTTAATAGAGAACTTTTGGGATATTTTGGTAAAAATAACAAAATTAAAAAATAAGAAAGTTAAAAAATCATAAATGAGAGAAAGCAGTGACGGTTTCGAGCGGACTAAGCTCTGTTTGGTAATATGAAAATATATAAAAATTTATTAGAAGTTATAAAATTGATATTTAATAAAATATTAATTTTTGTTGTTCTCTATTATAATAATTTATTTTATTCAAAAGTTAATAAAAATTTTACTAAATACATAAAAGTTATTAAAAATTATTAAAAATTTTGTCAAATACATAAAAATTATTAAAAATTGTTAAAAATTTTATCAAACACCAAAAAATTATAAAAAATTATTAGAAATTATAATTTATTTTACTAAATATAATATAATAAAAATTATAGTTAATAATTTTTAATTTAAAAAATATTAAAAATTATTAAAAATTAAAATCACCCAAAAAGTGTCCAAATGAATGAAGGGCAACGTAGCAGTTGTGGGTTTGGTTGGCTCACATGCGAGGGCAGGCTTTTGAGTGGTTGGCCCGACAACCCATTCCCATAGAAAATGGATCCTCTCGTCCAAGTGGGAGAAAGCACCAACATTACTGCTAGTGACAACCGCCTACCGCGCCGCTAAAAGCGACCGGCTACATCCGGTCACCGAATCTTACCCACCCTTTTGACCTCTGGGGTCATGGACTCCCCACTCCCACTACTATAGGATAACTCACACGCGCCAATACGGCACGTGTTCATCCATCTTTGATCTCACTGTTGATCTAGTTTGGAAAGAAAAATTTAATTTTTTTTATATAGTTGTTTATTAAAAGAATATATTTTTTTTGTGTTTGAAGATAAAAAAATTAGTTTCTGTAGCTAATTTTTAATTTTTTATTAATATGACTTATTTGTCTTTTACGTTTTAAAAGAATTTAAAAATATAAAAAGATAATTTTAATATTTAATAAAATAACAAATTTAGAACTTACCAAAAAATATTTTTTAAGTTCCCCAAATGAGCCTTAGCGTCTGTGATCCATAAACTGTTTTGTGTTCTTCTGTTTCTTTTCACTAAAAGAAAGCATTTTTGCTTGTTTTGAAGACTTTCATATATTACTTTTGACTTTTTATTTTTGTTTTTCTCTGTTTTTTTTTTTTTTTTTTTTTAATTTTCCTTGATTGTTGACAAAAGCTATCAAAATCACATCTAAAAGCACACAAAGTTTTATTTTTTAGGTTCCGTTTGATTTGCTGGTAATTTTTGAAAATCTTTAAAAATTTCTGAAAATATTTGAAAACCTCTGAAAGGTATTCACTTTTTATATCACTGTATAAATTATGAACTCATAAGTTATCTCATTTTATCTCATTTTAAAGACACCCTTAATATAATGGCTCAAATACAGGAATGAAATTCAACGTTTCAGTTTGTGTTGATAAAAAATTTTCATGAACACATGGCACCATCCCGAGCACGCACATGCTAGCAAGAGTGAATTTAATACCCAGCCACAATGATTGAGTTCCACAGTTAAAAAAGACGAATATTAGTTAATTCAAATTATAAATGTTACCTAGTAATGAATGAACTAAATTTATTATTATTCAATTCATTTTTTACTATTTTATTAACTAAGTTAATTCATTACTCAACAGGTGGCAGACATGATGTGATCCTAAGACATTCATTTTGATCAAATTTCTCTCATCATACTAATACTTTCCATAGGCATTAAATGCCAAGTCATGAGTATTAAATACAAAGTGAACCGTCAATACAAATATAAATATATATAGGGGTTGCATGGTCACTACACACTCCACTATTTACCTAATAATTTACTTTTTTCTCTTTCTATAAATACGATACTTAATGTCAGAAATCAGATATGTTCACTAATGTCGACTGAACCTTTGTCATTTTTTTATTATTCTCTAGAGGGAAGTTATGATTCATTGTATGGAGATAATAAGGGCAGATAATAGGCATAGCGAACGTGTTCGTTGTGAAAGGCATCCAAACATCAGATGAGAAATTGGTATTGGATTAGGAGTTACTTTTGGTATGGAACTTTTGGGTGCTTATTCAGCTCAAATTCAACGCTAGGAGCCCATGCAACAACAGAAAGTAAGGACATCCAAGTCCCAGCAAAAGGAAGATACTTCTAGGAGAAAGCAATCTAGTCAAAGAAAACATCAAGAGGAAATTGAAAGTTCTTCGAGTGATGATTTGGTGCCTACAAGAATAAAGAAATCTAACAAGTCAAAAGTGATGGCTAGGAAAGTGCTTGGTAGGATCTCAATTTCTCCATTCACAGATGATATTTGTGAGTTGGAGCTCTCAAAAAAGTTTGTAAACTCCTAAATTTACTGTTTATGATGGCAAATTAGATCTTTTGGCAAATTATCACTGTTATATGCAAGCAATGATACTTTAAAGTTGGGATGATAAGCTTATGTGTCACATATTTTCATTCAGCTTGGGGGACACGACACTTCAATGGTTTCATAAGTTACTCTTACGCAATATTAGTAGTCGGAAGCAACTCGCGGAGAGTTCATCACTAGGTTCTTAGTTAACGTAAAATAGCCAAAAATTGCTAATATTCTTTTTATGATGAGGAAGAAGAACAATGAAAGTCTAAGGGATTATTCTCAGAGATGTATAGAGTTTGTATAATAAGGTAGAATGATGCACCAAACAAATATTAGCAGTCACGTCTTTCAAGTTGGGCTTACAGAAAAGAGATAAGTTATGGCTTTCCTTGACAAACAAGCCAACAGCCAAATGTCTGACTTGATGTTAAAAATTAAGAAATATGCAAGAGTTGAGGATGAAACAAAACTGGCCGACCAGAAGGAGCAAAGTTCTTGTAGGTCAAAGAAAGAAAAACAAAAAGGATGAGGAGTTGAGATTAATAATAAAAAGTCCATTTTTGAAGCTATTAACACAGTGTTCAAGGAGCCAGTTTATTGAATATTTTCTCAGATTAAGGATAAATCATATTTTAAAGGAGAAATTACCTTTAGACCTCCTGTACTTAGGTCAAAAATAACTTGCAACCCCAATAATTAAGAAGTAAACACTAATATCCCCTGTACTACTATGCAAAGTGACAAAGGTAATGCCGTGACATTAAGTGGTAAAAAGTCAGAAGTGCCATTTTTATATTTTAAGTGGTAAAAAGTCATAGTCACTGCACCCCCTATACTCAAGAAATATGTACTTAAGTACATGGGGTATTAGTGTATATTGTTTTTAGTATAGGGGATGCAAGTGAAGCACACGCGCCATTAAATTGCAGCTGTCTAGCACGTATAGCACACGCACCGTTAAATTCAACAAGTCTGTTACCTTTGTCACTTTGCATAGTAGTACAGGGGGTCTTAGTGTATATTTCTTAAGTATAGAGGGTGCAAGTGATTTTTGACCTAAGTATAGGGGGTGTAAAGGCAATTTTCCCTATTTTAAATGGTCGAAGTGTTGCCAAATTTCCTGGGCAAGGAAAACCATAGGGATTATTGTTTGTATCACAAAGACAGGGGGCACCGTACAGGAGCATGTCAATCCTTATGGTTTTTCTTAAAGGATTTGGTAAAAGAGGGCCATTTAAAAGAATACGTTGATGAAGCTAACACCAAAGCAACAAATGATCAACCCTGAGCTTCATGGAGAGACCAGAAGAGAGGAAGTGGATAAAGAGGATTTTGTAGATAAAGTACAACTTTAACCAAGAGCAAAATAGATGAGGGATGTTCAACGTTCGCCAGTGATTCACGTTATTCACATGGAGAATTGCTTCCAAAGTGTAATGGCTTATCATTGAGTAAATAGACAAAATTTTGGTTGGTCTGATAAGGTGTTTAAAGTTACTGCAAACCCGAGCAAAAGACTTAGGCATGGAAATGTTTAAGAAGTATCAATTTTTTGAAGAAGAAGGCTTGGAGGTGCAACAACCACATAACGATGCATTGGTGATAACTCAAAAAATGTTTGAGTTAGATGTAAGGAGGATATTGGTTGATGCAAGGAGTTCAACTAAAGTAATGCTTTTAAATTTATTTAAGAAGCTTGGACTAACTGAGTTAGACTTGGTGCCATTTGATTGCCCACTCATTGGTTTCAATGCTGCTCCAATTTGGCCCATTAGAAGATTTACTGTTCTTGTGTGAGCTAGCCCAGTAGTTTATGAAGTGGAATTCATAGTTGTGGATGTACCATTTTCTAATATTGTCATTGTTGGGAGGTTTTGGATTCACATATTGAAGGCAATTCCCTCCACTTAGCATTAGGTGCTAAAATTCCCTTATGGCAATGAAATTATAGAAGTCCAGAAAGATCAAGATCCATAAAAAAAGGTGTTTTACTTCTACTCTCAAGTCTAAACCCTTTCTTAAGCAAGTTTAACTCATTGAGATGCCAAAGAGTACCCCCAAAATTGATGATGTTAGAGATGATCCTAAAAAGAAAGCTGTGAAGCAGTTGAAAAAAGTTCAAATTGAACCAGCGAAATATGATAAGTATTTCTTGATTGGGTCCAATCTAGAAGCCAAATAAAAGCTAGAATTAACTAAACTGCTACTAAAAAATCTTAGCAACATTTTCTATGCTCCACAAGAAATGCTAGATATTCATCCTAATGTTATTAGCCATTAGCTAAATATCAATCCAGGAGTAAAGCCTCTTGTACAAAAGGCACGGAGGTCTATTTTGTAACATACTGAAGTTATCATTAAAGAGGTCTACATATTATTCAAAGCTAAAGCTATTTTAGAGGTATTGTATCCTGAGTAGTTTGCTAACACAGCAGTAGCGAAAAAGAAGAATGGAAAATAGAGAGTTTGTATTGATTATACAGACTTGAATTAGGCTTGTGACAAAGGTCCTTTTCCATTGCCCAAGATTGATCAACTCGTGGACTCAATGGCTAGAAGTTCAAGAATGTCTTTCTTGGACGTTTATCAAGGGTACCACCAAATCCTAATGTACAAACTTGATGAGGGGAAGACTTTTTCATCATCCTTAAAGGAATTTATTGCCACAGAATAATGCCATTCAGATTGAAGAATGCTGAAGCAATAAATCAATGGTTGGTTATGAAGATATTTGGGAAAGACCTTGGTTATATGACGAAAGTTTACATTGATAATATGACTGTCAAGTGTAAAGAGCCTAGAGATCATATTGATGACTTGCAGTATGTTTTCTCGACCCTTAATAAGTATAGATTAAAACTTTATGCTGCAAAGTGTGCTTTTGGAGTTAGTTCAGATTAATTTTTAGGACATTTGGTCACCAACTAAATTAGAGTTATCCAAGGAGTGAAGGCCCAACCACTAAGAAAGAAGTTCAAAAACTAATAAAAATTATGGCGACATTTAACATATTCATCAGTCGAGCGTCAGATAAGTGTCATCCAATCGTTAAGTTGTTGAAGGGGACAAATAAGATGATATAGGATGAGGAAGTGGATTTGGCATTTGAGAAATTGAAGGAGTACTTGACAACTACCCCTATTTTATTAACTTTCCTTCCTAGGAATATCCTATAACTCTAACTGGTAGTCTCAGAGTAGTCAGTTAGCACTGTTCTATTAAAGGAAAAAGATGAAAAGCAAAAGCCCATCTATTATGTGAGCAAAACTTTACGGGGGGTAGAAATAAGATACCTACCACTAAAAAAGTTTACTTTGACATTGGTGATGGTATCATGAAAGCTATCACATTACTTTCATGCTCACACTATCTAGATAGTCTCTAATCAACCAATTGATAAGTTATTTAAAAGAGCAGATATTACTGGGAGGATGATGAAGTAGTCTGTGGCCTACCTCCAAGCAGGTGCAAATTCTGGTATATTTTGTGGCTGAATTTATTCTTCCAATTTCCAAGCAGGTGCAAGAAGTGTGGTAACTAGAAATCAATTCAAAATTAAAGGTGGCTATCTCAGGTGGCATATTAAAATGGATGGATGTTTATCGAAGAAAGAAGTTATAGTAGGAGTGGTTTTGACAACCCCTGAGGGAATGACAATTGAATATATCATTAAATTAAGATTTAGAGCAACCAGCAATGAAGTTGAGTATGAGGTTCTCTTGGCAAGGCTTGATACTCTTCGGCGTCTGTTTGCTCGAAATATGTATATCAAGATAGATTCGTAGTTTGTGGCAAATTAGTTGAAGGGTGAGTATGTAGTGAGAAATGAAAAAATAGAAGAGTATTTAACTTTGTCCAAGTAGATATTGAAAGGATTTAATATTGTTGGAATTGAGTTGATTGGAAGTATCATAACCCTCATGTTGGTGCTTTGGCAACACTAGCTGCATCCTTGAAGACTAGGTTAACTGACATTATCTTCCTTAAAGTATTAGAAAGACCAAGTGTATTTAAGGCTAAAGAACTAAACTGTATTAGCTTTGGTTTATCTTGGATGAATCCAGTTATTGGATATTTATAAGATGGAGTCTTTCTCAAGAACAAGGTAGAAGCAAGGAAAATAAGAATTAAGGCAACAAGGTTCTGGCTTTCCCTTGATCACAAGTTATACAGGAAGTCTTTCACAAGTCCCTATCTATTTTGTGTTTATCCTGATAGAGTTCAGAAATTTCTGTATGAGATACACGAAAAGGTTTGTGGGGTGCATATTGGGGGTTGATCTTTGGCTCACAAGGTAATTAGTCAGGGGTATTAGTGGCCAAGGACATGAAGAAACAATATACGAAGTACCAGAAGTTCTCATTTCTTCTTAATCAACCTACTTGGGAGCTTAGTCCTCTCACTGATCCATGGTCATTTGCACAATGAAGCTTATATAGTGGGGCCTCAACCTACTGCTATTAAGAATAGAAAATGGCTGGTGGTTGGTATAGATTATTTTACTAAATAGGTGGAAGTGGATCCCTTAGCTCACATAAAGGATGTTGATACTATTCATTTTATTTGAAGGAACATCATTACGAGGCATAGCATTCAAAAAACTCTTATTTCTAATAATAGAACACAAATCTATAATTATCATTTAAGATATTATTGTTCAGTTATGGGATGAAAAACATCTATTTATCATTTGCCTACAATCAGAGCAATGGGCAAGCTGAGGCATCTAACAAATCATCCTCAATGGCACTAAAAAAAAATAGAGGTAGCTAAAGAAAGATGGGTTGATTAGCTTCCAATGGTTCTTTGGATATACAGGACATCCTCGATAAAATTAACTAGTGAAACCCAATTCTCTCTTACTTATGGGATGAAGGTAGTAATTTCACTGAAGATTGGCATACCAACTATTTATACTATTATCTTTAACCAATGAGAGAATAACAAAGCTATTGGTACCAGCTTGGATTTAATTGACAAAAAAAAAAAAAAAAAAAAGAGTTAGCAGCAATAAGGCTGGCAACCTATCAACAATAGATGAGAAGGAAGTTTAGTAAAAAAGTTAGTCCTCGGGAGTCTAAGGTTGGTGACTATGTCCTTAGAAGTTAATGGGAGTTGAGAAAGATGCAATAGAGGCAAGCTTAGTGTTAATTGGGAAGGACCAATCTAATTTATTGAGTTGCTTGGGACTGGGGCTTATTGATTGACAGACTCAGAGGGAAGACCTTTAAATAGGCCATGGAATGCGTCTCAAATGAGGATATTCAATGTGTAAAGAATTACTAAAGTTTACTTATTAATGCATCTACTCAAGAAAAGCAATACAAATGAGTAATTTCAGATATATGCACAAAATTAAAGGAATGTCCAGTGGATCTCCTAGTTATGGCAATCGAAAAAGAATAGTCTCACTAAAATGATTCAGCATTACAGGTGCAATTCATTATAGAATAAAAGGAGAATAAAAAAAAAAAGTAAAACAGGTAAATATAACAAATTTAGCCCTTGATATCATCTTGAGGGCATCTTTAGATATTTTTACAACAATAGCTTTCGCCACTTTGGTGATGATATCAATTAGACTTTGAGCAGAAGTATCTTTAGTAGGTTTTTTGGGGTCAAAAGTAGAGGTTGTCTAGATATCTATAGCTCGAGCACTACTCTCAACTTCTACTTCACCTTCTTTAAGATTTTCACCTTCCAATGTTTCAATTGTTGGATTTGATAGGGTCGATCAAAATTGAATAAGGGGAATTTTTTCATCCGGGTATGGTTAGGGCACATTTCTGTATGTGTTTGAGGTTGGATCAATGAACCTTTTCTTTATGGCCACTTCCCAGCTGTCCAAGAAGTACTCGTTCCAAGTATCAACCATCTGTTAGATGAAGTCATTATACTGAGTCTCAAGTTCTTGGGAAACCTTTTTTTTGGAAGTTTTGAGTGATAGATTTTTCTATTGTAAGGCTTCACCCTTACTCTTAAGCTTGATCGTTAGCCTGATGTTCTCCCCTTTATGATTAGATTGCTCCAACTAGGACTTAGTTAGCCCCTTAGCTATCTTCTCTTGCTCAGCTTTTGCTTAGGATAGCTCAGTTTTTATTACTGCAAGCAATCCTTCTTTCTTTAAAGGTTCATCATCTTTTAAGGTTAGGAGTTTCTCATTTATGTTAAATTTTCTCTCACTGGCCTCAGTTCTTTTTTCTATGAGGGCTTCTTTAGATTTGGCAACCTTAATTTGCTGTTTCATTACTTTTTCATCCTCTTCAAGCTCAGATATCTTATTTTTAAGACTCTAATCAGGGTATCATCATCATTAATTTTTTTTATGCATAGTTTGACTGTGGGAGATGACTTCAGAGAATATAAAGAGTTTTGCAATGAATTAGATGAGCCATCAAAAGAAGTTTTTATAGAGTAAAAAAAAAAGAGTAAAAATCTTAAAAGTTAAGGAAATTTACTGTAACAATGCTGCTCATAAGCATGTCATAGAGATCTTCCAGAAGGTTCTTTTTTATTTTCTGTTAGTCATAAGGGGGTAATCGCTCTGGCATACTCCATTGCATGAAGAAGAGCAAAGTCCCAGATAGAAAAACAATGGCCATTACGAAATTCTAAACTTGAAATCAAAATTTAGAGAAGGAAAGGAAGGGCATCTTGAATGGAGTTCCTAGAGTAAACTATCTCTGTGGGGATTAGGCTAAATCTTTCTTCCTCTATCAGTGAAGAGACTAGTCACTGAGGAAAAGTCGTTGAGAGGTATTCAATGTTATTTGTGAAAGAGTTAAAGGCACTTTTGAGGAAAGAAGGTCATCCAAAAGTATGATATTAGTTGATTGGTCAACATTCTATTTTTTCTTTGCATTCAGATGATCTTTCCTTCTACTTGGGAGCTTTTCCTTAAAGCTTCAAAGTGTTCCTTAATCATAACCCCTGTGCTCTTATTATTTTTCTCAATTTGTTCTTGCTTCACTTTTCTTCCAAGCTCAGCCCTTATAACCTCCTTGACTTGCTTTTCTTCGACCATTTTCTTGGTAAGTTTTGCCTTCTTCTTCTTTGTGTTCACCTTAATAGCTTTTTTAATATCACGTTTTGGCGCCATCTCTTGTTCGGGAAGATTAATAAAAGATAAAGTGACGTCTTCTTCTTTCTTCGTTTCAAGTAACTCACGAATGTGAGGATCTACAACTAAAATTATTGGTCCAAAAGGTTGAACTAATGGATCTTGATGCTCAAAGGAATAGCTACGTTTGGAGGTGGATGCCAAATAGAATTGTTAGTGTTATAGAATTCTAGCTTCCTTTTAAGGGTCCAGTTGAACCATTACTATAGTGTTTTAGAAGCTTTCCCAATTGAAAAACCTTGTAGAGGAGACATAAAAAATGATATCTCAGCTCAAAGTTGAAGAGAATTAGAACTACTTTTGCAAATGGCAAGATGTTTGGTCCTCTCCTCGCCCCCCAAAGAATTTGAACATTTCTTCTAGATGAACTTGGTCGGCTTAAGTCCTTTTGGCCCAAGACTTCTTTGTTCGTTTGTCTGCATAATAAAATAGCAAGCAATCAAAAGAAATTACTTATAAGCAATAAAATGGATAGAAAGAGAGAGTACTATAGCTATCAAAACTGAACCAAATGACACTACAATAATTGGGGGAAAAGGGTCCTCATTAGGGCCGTGCATCCAGTGTCTTGTGATTTAACGGGATTTTAGGCACCACTTATTCTTATTTTTCCTAACTTTCTTAATATTGTAAAGAAAGAGTAAATCCCATTTAGATAGGTGAAACTCGTATCGACGGTTGATTTTATCTACATCTTTAACTATTTTGTAGAAATTGCGAGTTACACACCTAGGGGAAAGGTTTACCCTATGAAATACTCTACGAAAAAAAGAGGAAACAGAAAACCTAAGATTGTCTTTAGGTATGGCGATGATGGGGAATGTACTTAATTCAGGTTCTTCTTCCTACCAAGTCTAATATTAACATTTGTAGGGATATTTTGTTTCTGCTTGAAGGCAACAATCTCTTCACTAATTTTTATTGTTTCTACTAATTTACCTATTCTTTTGCTAAATGAAATTGAAAATGAAAAGACTAAGTAGAGAACAAAGGAAATTTAATTACCAAAAAAAAAAAAACTAAGGAAATTTTGGCAGTCACTGAATAGAGACTTCAAATAAAAAATGAATTTATAGAAAGAAACTTAAAATCATAGAGTAGCACAAGAAGGTTTGAAGCTTTGAAAATTTTGAAAGAAGATAGTAATGGAAAATACAAGTTTCATATATGTCTATGTATATAGAAAAGGTTGGAAGATGTGACTGGAGGCAAAAATTTTCATTTAATGTTGCTATTTGGAATGATATAAATGTGACAGCTGGTAGGCCAATTTTTAGGGTTAAAGTGCAACAATTGACGTTTCACGTGCTAGGAGTTGAAAGAACTTCTCAGGCATTGTAAATGAGGCAAGAAAGTAGCCAATCAAGATGAGGCATAAGTAAAACAATGCCAAAAGATACGAAAAGATTTCTCACGAATGAGTGAGATGCATTTTTTATTTCTTTTACTTTAATCGGGTAATGACTTACTTTACTCGGGTAATGACTTACCCCGAGCAGAGTGGGGCCATAATGTTGGTGCAAAAAATATGGTGGAGATATTGCACCATCTAAAGCATGCACATGCTAAATAAGAGTGGATTTAAACTTTAGCAAAATTCAATCCCTGACCACAGTGATTGGTTCGTACAGTTAAAAAGGATGAATATTAGTTAATTTAAATCATAAATGCCACCAAGTAAAAAATGAACTAAAGTTATTACTATCCTGTTCATTTATTGCTTTTTTGTTAACTAAGTTAGTTTATTATTCAACAAGTGACAGGCATGATATGACCCTGAGACATTCTTTTTAATCAAATTTCTTTTGTCATATTGATACTTCTCAAGTGCATTAAATACCAAGTGATAGGTATTAAATATAAGGTGAACCGTCAATGCAAATGTAAATATATACAGGGGTGGCATGGACAATACATACTTCACTATTTACCTAGTAGTTTACTCATTCTCTTTTACCAAAAATATTATACTTAATGCCAGAAATTAGGTATGTTCACCAATGTTGGCTAAACTTTTGTCATTTTCTTATTATTCTCTTGATTTATTTTTCATTTTGCCATCGAAGAGTTCTTGATCATGGGTCCTCTCCGGCTAAATTCTCTGACATTATCTTGCTTTGTAGGCTTGATTTTGCTTTGTTCAATTGACATAGTGGTAACACGTTATAATATTTTTTTATTGTAGCATAGTTTTAACAAAATCCACAAACAAATTCATTTATGGTTTGTGCATAGACTTGTTTATAAATCATGAACGTGCTTATAAAAATATTTAGCATTGGATTAACTAATATGCTTATAAAATTTTAATAACTTAGTTTGGCTTATAAAATTTTAAGAACTTAGTTTGTTGACCGATCATGAAATGTGTTTAGGTTTTACCTTTCAAGTGTAAGAGGGTGGTCGTAGTTTTACTTGGTAAAAACCGAGGTCATCTCCTCAGGGAAGGCTTTGTTAAAAGCTCCAAACTTGTTCTCTTAGTTAGTAGGTAAACCTAAGTTAATCTAAGCTAACTTTGGATTTATAGGGTGGTTAAGTCTGGTATGGGTTGAGAATAGTGAAGTGAAGGAATTGTTATATTAAATTAAAATAAAAATATTAAAAATAAAATAACTAAAATAATCTTGGTTTTGAACTAAATCCAGTGGTAGGATTGTAGATGTTTACTTAAACACGTTGATAACTCAACCTAGCAACTGCACATGTGTTGCTAGACCAGAAGATATTTTTTTTAAAACTTACTTTATGGAACCTAAGGTAAAAGAAGATTTTTAAAAATAGTTTCGTACTCACCGAGACATTGAATCAAACACTGTCACGCCCCGGGGTCCGGGGACCCCGGGGGGTGAGTGTGAAACATGCATTACATGTAAATCGGGTCTTCATATCAGAGCAAATACACCGGTTACGCAATAGACCCACAAAACTCCCTCTGCCATCTGACGGCCTAAAATTTGGTTAAATGGGTACCTAATAAAGTCCCTGTGCAAGATATATATTATCCATACATTCACATTTATAACTATATCTCCAACTCATATGATCCCACAGAAGCATAAAACAATTCCACTATTCTCATTCTCATAGTTGATAC
>JAVXUM010000037.1:16589130-16607535 GCA_035590655.1 Pouteria glomerata
ACTCACATTTTCATTCATTTAAAATATAAATTCACATAATAATCCTCAAATTAAAGTTTATGATTGTACTTTTTACAGTACAATCAATGGTCAAGAGGCATGGCAAGCCCTGTGGGTTGCTTGGAGCAATTCCACGGGGCACTTTACAAGCTGTTGGAGCTGTCAAGCACGACGCTAAGGGGCGCGCCCAGCCCCGTGTCCCGTTAAGAGAAAAGGTCGTGCCACGCTTGGGGCATGCCCAACGTGATGCCCGGGGGTTAACTTTTGCACAAAAGTGCATAGATATGGGGACCATTGTGCCCAAATGGCCATTATAACTCCTTGTCTCTGACAATGTCTTTTCTTGGCACCACAAAGAAGGCTTAAAAAGCATATATAAGGGGATGGGGGCTCTCAGCTATGCTGGCACCTCAAGCCACGCCCTCCGGCACTCATCAGGTGCCCATAGCATGCCTACCTGAGACGATGGGCATGCCATAGAGGGTCCGTTGGGCCAGGGTCGACGGTATGACATGCGAGAGCATGCCGTCGGGGGACGTGGTAGCTGACGGCAATGTTAGGGAATTGGGTTAATGCCGTCGAGGGATGTGATAACTCTTCTCAGAGGACGAGCATCAAAAGGGATTCGGGTTAAAATTCCTGAACCGAAACATAGTAGCTGACGGTAATGTTAAAGAGTCCAGAGACATCGGCGAGGGCCTCGAGAAGAGTTATCTTTTCTATTTAACAGCCTGCCTACCTTGGAAATAACTCAGTTAGAGGTAGGGTCTAGCAGTTAGAAAAGTACTGCATGTTGCGTGGTGTCCGGTGTGTCCCCGGTGGCCCTTGAAAATCTGGAGAACCAAGTGCCTCCCACGCTCGGTCGTACTTATAACCGTATCAGGTCTCCAAGATGAGTAGCTTCTAGTCGATAGAACAATGTAGGCAAGGAAAGTTGGTAAAATGAATCTGTAACTTTAGGAAAAAAATTATCTCCGAGGGCTAAGCACAAGAGTCCCAGTCCCGAACCCGATAGTGGTTCGTCCCGTACTGGACGGCGGACAGACTGGGAACGGCCCCTTGCAGGGCCTTCCCCGGGCATCGAATAATTGACTCAGAACTAGTACAGGGCGCAGATACTCACGCAATTTGATTTCTGCCCAGTGCTCTGAATGTCAAAGTGAAGAAATTTAACCAAGCGCGGGTAAACGGCGAGAGTAACTATGACTCTCTTAAGGTAGCCAAATGCCTCGTCATCTAGTTAGTGACGCGCATGAATGGATTAGCGAGATTCCTACTATCCTTATCTACTATTCAGTGAAACCTAGGCAAGGGAACGGGCTTGGTAGAATCTACAGGGAAAGAAGACCCTGTTGAGCTTAACTCTAGTCCGACTTTGTGAAATGACCTGAGAGGTGTAGAATAAGTGGGAGCCAAAAATGGCGAAAGTGAAATACCACTATTTTTAATGTTATTTTACTTATTATGTGAATCGGAAGCAGGGCACTACCTCTTTTTTTGGAACAAAGGCCTATCTCGGCATGTCGATCCGGACGGAAGACATTGTCAGGTGTGGAGTTTGGCTGGGGCGGCACATCTATTAAAAGATAACATAAGTGTCCTAATATGAGCTCAACGAGAGTAGAAATCTTGTGTGGAATAGAAGGGTAAAAACTCGTTTGATTCTGATTTCCAGTACGAATACGAACTGTGAAAGCGTGGCCTAACGATCCTTTAGACCTTCAGAATTTGAAGCTAAAAGTATCAGAAAAATTACCATAGGGAAAACTAGCTTGTGGTAGCCAAGCGTTTATAGCAACGTTGCTTTTTAATCCTTCGATGTCGGCTCTTCCTACCATTGTGAAGCAGAATTCACCAAGTATTAGATTGTTCACCCACCAATAGGGAACGAGAGCAGGGTTTAGACCGTCATAAGACAGGTTAGTTTTACCCTACTGACGACAGTGTCACAATATTAATTCAACCCAGTATGAGAGGAACTGTTGATTCGCACAATTGGTCATTGCGCTTGGTTGAAAAGCCAGTGGCGCGAGCTACCATGCACTAGATTATGACTGAACACCTCTAAGTTAGAATTCGGGCTAAAAGTGACGCATATGCCCACCGTCCATTTACCGACTAGCAATAGGGAATTCAACCCCCAAAGGCACGTGCCGTAGGTGATGCACGCTCGATGGACGAGCCGCGCGAGCCTCCTTGAAGTATAATTCCTATCGGGCGACAGGTAGAATCCTTTGCAGATGACTTAAATAGACGATGCGATATTGTAAGTGGCACAGTGGCCTTGCTGCCACGATCCATCGAGTTTCAGCCTTGGTTGCTTCGATTCGTCCCTCCCCTCAATACTTGTTCTCTTCTACTTAAACCTCCCAGAGGTTGCGAGTTTTTGTGCCCCGGCCTACGTTTTGTCCAATAGACATACCAAACTTTAGGGCTTTGTTAAGAGCGATGCGAAAGCATGCCAAGCCCCAGAGCTTCATAAGCACAACACCAAGGGGCTTGTTAAGAACAATGCCAACGGGCATGCTAAGCAACGTGCCAAGATCGAGGCATGTCCAATACAATGTTAATGGGCATGCCAAGCCTTGGGGCAAGTCAAGCATAATGCCAAGAGGCATGCCAAGCCTTAGGCCTTGTCAAAGACCACATGCCAAGAGGTATACCAAGCTTTGGGCTAAGTTAAGCATAACGCCAATGGGCATGCCAAGTAATGCCAAAGAGCACGACAAGCCATCAGCTTCTTACGTGCAATGCCAAGGAGTATGCTAAGCCTTAGGGCCTCTCAAGCACAATGCCAAGTCTTGGGTCTAGTTAAGAGTGATGTAAAAGCATGACAAGTCGTGGGCTTGTCAAGCACAATGTCAATAGTCATGCCAAGCAACATGCCAAGCTTGGGGCATGTCAACCATAATGCCAAGGGTCATGCATTGCTTGGGGCATGTCAAACTCAATGCCAAGGGTTGTACAAAGAATAAGACATGCTAAACACAATGCCAAGGGGCATGTCAAACACAAGGCTGAGGGCCGTGCAATCGTAATGTGCCAAGATTGGGGCATGTCAAACATAATACCAAAAGGCATGCCATGCACAAGGCTGAGAGGCATGCCAAGCAATGCCAAAGAGAATGCCAAGCCATAGGACTTCTTAAGCATAATGCCATAGGGCTAGCCAAGTGATACCAAGTGGCATGCCAAGCCTTGGGCATGTCAAACACAATGCCAAGGAGCATGTCAAGCCCCAGAGCTTCATAATCTCAATGCCAAGGGGCTTGTTGAGAGTAATGCAAAAGCAAGGTAAGTCATGGGCTCGTCTAGCACAATGGTAAGGGGCGTGCTAAGCCTTGTGGCATGCCAAGCATAAAACCAACGGGCATGCTAAGCAACGTTCAAGATTGAGGCATGTCCAACACAATACCAAGCCTTGGGGCTTGCTAAAGACCACATGCCAATAAGCACGCCAAGTCTTGGAGCAACTCAAGCATAACGCCAAGGGGCATGCCAAGTAATGTAAAAGAGCACGCCAAGCCCCATGGCTTCTTAAGCACAATACCAAGGGACATGCCAAGTCTTGGGCCTTGGTGAGAGCAATGTAAAAGCATGGCATGTTGTGGGTTTGTCAAGCACAATGCTAATAGCCACGCCAATCTTGAGGCAAGTCAACCACAAAGCCAAGAGTCATACCAAACAACATGCCACACCCCAACCACAGTGTCCATTCCTGGCACCTCAATGAAGACCCAAAATGCATATATAAGGGGGTGGGTGCTCTCACTATATTGGCACCACATGCCATGCTCCCTGGCACCCATCGGGTATCCTTGATGTGCTTGCCCGAGGCGATAGGCATGACTTGAGGGTCCCTTGGGCCATGATCGGCGACATGACACGCGAGAGCATATCGTCAAGGGATGTGGCTGAGGGATTTCAAGAGCATAGCCAAAAGGCATAGCAATCCCCGTGGGTTACTTGGAGCAATGCCACTGGGCACTTGGCAAGCCGTTGGGGCCATCGAGCACGATGCTAAGGGGCACGCTTGGCCCGGTGTCCCGTCAAGAAAAAGGGTCGTGCCACACCTGTGGCATGCCCAACGTGATGCCCATGGGTCAACTTTATCGCCAAAGTGCACAGGTGTGGGGACTGTTGAGCCTAAATAGCCATAATAACTCCTCGACCCTGACAGTGTCTGTTCCTGGCACCCCAAAGAAGGCTCAAATTGCATATATAATGGGGTGGGTGTTTTTAGTTATGCTGGCACCACATGCCACACCCCTGGCATTCGTCAAGTGTCCTTGGCATGCTTGCCCGAGGCTATGGGCACGCCTTGGGGGTCCCTTAGGCCACGGTCGATGGCATGACATGCGAGAGCATACCCTCGAGAGATGTGGTCGAGGTATTTCAAAAAGCATGGCCAAGAGGCAAGACAAGCCTTGTGGGTTACTTAAAGCAAAGCCACGAGGCGCCTGGCAAGCAGTTGGGGCCACCAAGCATGATGTCATGGGGCATGCCTGGTCCCGTGCCCTGTCAAGAGAAAGGGTCGTACCAAACTTGTGGCTTACCCAACGCAAAGCCCAGGGGTCAACTTTTGCACCAAGGTGCACGGGTGCAGGGGCCGTTGTTTCTAAATGGCCATTATGACTCCTTGGCCCCGATAGTGTCCGTTCCTAGCCCTCCAAGGAAAGCTCAAAATACATATATAAGGGGATAAGTGCTCTCAACTTTGCTCACACCGCATGCCACACCCCTCCGGCATCAGTCGGGTGTCCTTGGCATGCTTGTCTGAGGCGATGGAAACGCCTTAGAGGGTCCCTTGGGCCATGGTCGACGTCATAACATGTGAGAGCATGCCGTTAGGAGACGTGGTTAGGGGATTTCAAGAGTATGGCCAAAAGGCATGGTAAACCCTACAGGTTGCTTGGAGCAATTCCCCGGGGCACTTGGCAAGCCGTTGGGTCCGCCGAGCATGATGTTAAGGGGTGCGCCTGGCCCGTGTCCCAATAAGAAAAAGGGTTGTGCCATGCTTATGGCATGCTTAACGCGATGCCCAAGGTTTGACTTTTACATCATGGTGCACGAGGTGAGAGGACCATTGTGCCCAAATGGCCATTACGACTCCTCGGCCCCGATAGTGTCTGATCTTGGCATTCCAAAAAAGGCTCAAATGCATATATAAGGAGATGGGTGCTCTTAGCTATACTGGCACCGTATGCCACTATAATACCCTAAATTTTTTGGAGAATGTGAATTGTGAATTTAGTATGTTATGGAGATGATTATATATTCTAGATTAGGGAATAGGCCTTAGAATTTCATTTTATTTTAAGAGGATGAAATTAAGAACATGTTTAGAACTTAAAAGAAATTAGATTAATAATGATTCAAAGTTTAGTAGTTTAGATGGTTTAAACTCCTAATTTAATTTACGTATTTATAGAATTGTTTTATGTGTAAAACGAGTTACTTAACTCCAAATATGGAAAGAGCATTATGTCTTCAAGTGAAGAAAGAAGTTAAATGGAATTAAGTTGTGAAAGAAAATGAATTGAAAGTGTATGGCCTATTAGGTTATATGGCGAAAATGCTTTGATTTTGACCAAACCTTGCAATGGTCTAACTTTGTCCCAGTCACACATGTCCATGTGAAACCATGACTAGCCATGGAGTAAAGAAATGAGTTAAATTCAGTTGGGAGAGGGAACTAGCTGAATGAAAATGTGTAGGTAAGATTTTGTTTTGTTTTGAAATTGTCTAATGGCTAAATTGAAGTCAAATTTCATTAAATGTGTGGACCCCATGAAATTTAATAAATTTGCTTAGGTGTATAGTGTGATGATTGAACTAGAAGCCAAATGGAAGACTTCACTATAATATGTGGCCAAAATTAAAGGGAGGAAACTTGTTTGGCCGAGGGAGTGCTAGAAAATGGCTAACTAATCCCATATTAGGCTAAGTATTCAAATACTCCAGACCATTCGGCCATAAGAGGAGGCAAGGAAAAATAGCCATAAACTAGAAGATGAACAAGAAAAAAATAAAGGAAAGAAAGGACTTATTCTTAACACTTGGGATTGGTGGTGAATTGAAATTTCAAGGGGGGAAGAATTGGAAGAACAAGAGGCTTGGAACCTTCAAATTGAAGTCTTGGAACCAACTTCATCTTCTTCTTAGAAATTTTGTTACCTTGGCTAGAATATTGAGGTAGGGAATTCTACTTCTCAAAGCATATGTATATATGTGTTATTTGAGTGTAGAGAAAGGAAAACACTTAAAAATTGGATGAGCTAGAAGGACCTTGGAAACAATTGTATTGGTGTAAACTAGAATTTGCAAGAAACATGAATTTAGGGAACATTTAGAATTGCAGAATTTTTTTTTTTGTGTTAAAACAGAATTTTAGTGGACTAGTAGGTAGAATTTCAATCAATTTAGACTCCCCCATGGTGTGCAGAAATTTGGTGTAAAAATCTAGCAAAATAGTGATCTAGAGACTTATAAGTTAATCAAATTAGACCTTATGTTTGAAGCTGGAAATTCTAGAATTTTCAGCACTTTTGAACCCCAAATTATACTTAGAAACTTGGGTTAAATATATAGGAAAGTAGCCTAAATGATGCATGATAAATTGCTAATTGTTTGGTTACTTGAAATGAACAAATGAGCATGTGAAAGTAAGGGAAACTTCTGCACTTTGTACTTTATGTAAATCTGAAATTTTATATGTTCATAGTGAAGTTTTTCAAGGGTATGTAACTACTATGTAAAGATGGAAATTAAGTATGAAAGTAGATTTATATAAAGAGATTGAAATTTGTTATGTAATAGAATTGTTCAAATTAAGTATATAGTCTTCTCCAGCTTAGCTCCATTATACCTTTTGTGCACATAATTTGTTTATTGCTTCTTGTATCTTTTACATCTGCATGTAGAATAACTACACTAATTTCTAAGCTTATGATGAGAGGGGGACTTCACACTCAATGCACAAAACTAGGTGAAACAGAAAGGTTCATTTTTGTAATTTTCAATTTGGAAGTTGAATGTTTTAGTGTTATTTATAATTATGTAAAAAAATATTATGTTTATTTTTTATCAAGCAATTGAAAGCGTTCAAGGAAAAAATATCCTTTTAAATAAAATTTACCTTTAATTTTATTTTTTCTGGTGGGATGAACACAACATAGTTGGTAACTTAACATCTATTAGGTTAAAGCATTAGCTCTAGAGTTGGTTTAGGCGTTATTCTCCTAATTTAGCTCAGGCATTAGCTCTAAAGTTGGCCTCTCTCATTTTGTTGAAAAAAATGCAATGTGGGAACATTTGCTTCATTCGTCAATAGAAGATATTGTTGTATTTTCCAAACTTCCCATCCATTTTAGACATTCTTTTAATTATTTCGATGAATCTGATTTGATGAAAATAAGCCTAGTTTCAGCACAGTGTAGTGAGAAAAAACTGATAAGTAGAGCTTTCCAAATTGCTGTACTTTTGATTCATTGGAGTCCATCACCCCCGTATTGTTGGAGGAGTCACCCAAATATCATTTAAACTAACTTTTTCCTTATTGATTTGGTGTTGGTCTAGCTACCACAATGAAGAATCTATAACCTTCATATCTTAGTGTGAAAAAGCTATAAAAATAACTTTTATCCAAAATCAATCTTAGAAAAAGTTGTAAAAATAACTTTTACCCAAAATCTGAGCCTAGCTAATAAATACCAAATAATAAACCTCATTTCAATTCACCTACTTTTGATTAAAGATAAGTTGTTTAACTTAGTAAAGATTTTTTTTTACCTAGGTATTCTGCCAAGCGCCCTGTGGTATTGCCCCCAGTAACCCGCGGGGCTTGCCATGCCTCTTAGCCACGCTCTTCAAATCCCCCGACCACGTTCCTTGACGGAATGCTTTCGCATGTCATGCCGCCAACCGTGACCCAAGGGACCCCCCAAGGCGTGCCCATCGCCTCAGATAAGCATGCCAAGGACACCCGATGGGTGTAAGGGGGTATGGCATGTGTTGCCAGCATAACTGAGAGCACCCACCCCCTTATATATGCATTTTGAGGTCCCAGGAATGGACACTTCCAGTGCCGAGAAGTCATAATGAAAATTTAGGCACAACAGTCCCCGCATCTGTGCGTCATAGAGCAAAACAACCCTTGGGTAATTGCATTAGACATGCCACAAGTATGGCACAGCCCTTTCTCTCGATGGGACATGGGGCCGAGCGCGCCCCTTGGCATCCTGCTCAACGGCCTTAACGGCTTACCAATCGCCTGGTGGCATTGCTCCAAGCTACCCACGGGGCTTGCCTTGCCTTTTGGCCATGCTTTTTAAATACCCAGGCCACGTCTCCCGATGGCATGCTCTCGCATGTCATGCCGTTGATCGTGGCCCAATGGACCCTCAAAGGCATGCCCATTACCTAGGGCAAGCATACCAAGAACACCCGATGGGTGCCAGGGGGCGTGGCATGCAATGCCAGCATAGTGAGAGCATTTATCTCATTATATATGCAATTTGAGCCTTCTTTGGGGTGCCAAGAACGGATACTATCGGGGCTGAGGAGTCATTATGGCCATTTGGGCATAACAGTCCGCACACCCGTATACCTTGGTGCTGAAGTCGACCCCCGGGCATCGCGTTGGGCATGCCACAAGCGTGGCACGGCCTTTTTTCTCGACGGGATATGGGGCCGGGCGCACTTCTTGGTATCGTGCTCGGCAGCCCCAATGGCCGATGAGCCACAATGGCCATTTGAAAACAAAGGTCCCCACACCCGTGCACCTTGGTGCAAAAGTCGACCCACGGGCATCACATTGGGTAAGCCACAAGTATGGCATGACCCTTTCTCTCGACAGGACACGAAGCCAGGTGCTCCCTTTGACATCGTGCTCGGCAACCTTAACGGCTTGCTAAGCGCCCTGTGGCTTTGCTTCAAACCACTAGCAGGGCTTACCATGGCTCTTGGCCATGCTCTAGAAATCCCCCGGCCACATCTCCCGACGGCATGCTCTCGCAAGTCATGTTGCCAACCTTGGCCTAGGGGACCCCCTAAGGCTTGCCCATTGCCTCGGGCAAGTATGCCAAGGACATCTAACTGTGCCAGGGCGGAGTGGCTATCATGCCTCAGATTCGGGGACCTGAGGGGTGAGTGAGAATCAAGCATAATATGAAAAATATGATTAAAAGCATCAGAGCAACGCGGTAGTCACGCAATTAGACCCACAAAACCTCCTCTATTAAAAAGACCTAATTCTGTCAGTTTAAACCTGATAGAAATAATCATATATCAACACAAGGGTCACATATTCGGACCCGTAGGAATAAAACTATTTCAAAATAGCAAAAGGGCCACACAGTCTAACCCGTAATGATACATTTCCCAAAATCAAAATAATACATTTCTTTCCACTTCTTACTTTACATATGTACATTAATCAAAATTATAAAAGCTAGCTAAAATTTTAAAGAGGTGTCATGCACATCTCCCATTGTAGCATCAGGTCTCAGCTAATCCTTGAGTGTGGGTCCTATATTAACATCTGTATGGAAGTGAGCACGGACGGCGTGTGCTCACGCTACTTCACAACAATATATATATGATGCTAGATAATGCACACGTAAAATATGCAAAAGATAAACAATATACAGAAATAAAGAACTCAACTCCACACCACAAGTATTGTCACCATTCAACAAGAAACTATAGTTTTAGCACCAAATCATTCAATTACATAGTAGTTACATACCCTTGAGACCTCATTTGTTTATACGTATAAACACTATCTTCAGTTAATCCTACATTCTCTTCTTTCTTTTGCAATTTGGGAGTTATATATTTATGTGAAGATAAAATGTTAAACAATGGAACCACACTATCACTTCTAATTTGAAGAGAGACAATATCCTAATTTTAAGATGTGGCCCCTTATTCCTCAACTTCTAAGATCTACATATTACTAAATCCACAAACAACAATGGTCTTCACAACAACAACAAAATCTACATTAACAATCCAAACTTCTCCGAACTAAGAACACATGAAGTAGATGAATTTTATCTAAGATTTGTGAGAAGATATACATCTTGACACGCTACATTTGAAGTTTTCTTTTTGTCGAAACACCTTTTATCTAAGATTTGTGAGAACATATGCATTTTCTTTTGCGTTTTCAATTGTATTAAGTGAGTTTTAGTATTTTTTTTTTTTTACAATTTTCTTGCAAAGTACCCGCACAATTCAAATTTTAACTCTCTCAAAACTATGCAAAAGACTTGTAACTTTAAGCCTTAATCTACATCTAAATTTGTGCACTTAAAACTATTCACAGTGATCACTAGTCTAAATTAATAATAAATGTGATTTAATTGTGAGGTAGAGTTATGTAAATGTGGGTTAATGTCATGGTGCTACACAATGTTAAGGATAAAAAAATGCATTCAAATTTATGATGTAATAGGCTTTAGACCAAAATTAGAGCCATTGACAAATAACTTCGAGACAAAATTTTGATTCTAGATGACATCATGAGAGATATACTTTAGGAGATCAGTCTTGTTACTAGATGGGAGAAACATAAACCTCACTGAATACACTAAGGGGGAAAAATTTAAAATTTTCTGCACTGGCCATTTGGCCAAAATTCTTCCAAGATTTAATTATTCAACACGATAACAAACTAACCATAAAAAAGGAGAAAACAGTACAATAATAGTCAAGCAATATATTGAATAGGTTCAAAATAATAAGTTAATAGAAGTGATAGATGTCTATGCAGATATAAGATACATTGATTTTATTAGTAAATTCCACACTTTTTGAAGTATTATACTATGTTTCACATAAAGGTATTTTATGAGAGGTGAAAATACAATCATTACAGTTACAATTTTCAAATCCTTACCAAGTGCCTAGTTGCCAAAACCTTTTGTAGAGCTCTCACATCAGCTTGAAATCCGGAAGAGGCCATCACACATTTGTCTGCTTTGTAAGGTCATAAAAATATAAATAAGTTATAAGTATTGTCATGAAACTGTAATCTAAAATAATACCTCATTCGTAAGAATTCATAACCCTCTAACTAGTAAGCTTAGTCCCCCATTTTATTTATTCTTGTAGTAGATGTCTTAAGTCGCTTGCTAGAATTAGAAAAAGTTAAGGAAAATGGATAGATTTGGGGCTTTAATGTGGGTAGGGAGGATATCTCCATTTCACATTTGTAGTTTATTGATGATACCATAATCTTTTTAGCCTCGGATGAGTGCAACTTCCACAACCTCAAAACTATTCTCAATGCATTCGAATTATGCCACAATTTTATACTTTAATTTTTTTGGTTCCCTTAGATACCCTTCAACCACCCACGTCTCCTATAATAATCTTTTATTTTACTTAATCGTTTAATTGTCCAAAATTTACATTTTTTTTTTTATCAAAAGCTACTATATATATACTATCATAGAGTAAAATATCACTCCATTAAATTTTCTTAACTATAAAAAGTGATAGTGTCATATTTGTAATAAAAAATAATTTTTAGCTGGTTTTTTAGGTGGGACTAAGACAAATGATCCCTTACAAGAAACTCAAATTGTGCAACCTAATTTGGATTCAATTTCTTATCCTCAAGAGATTCAAAGATTAAACGATGAGTTTGAACAGCATAGAGGTAAGAAAAAATGGACTAGTGAAGAAAAGAGAAAAAACGAGGTCGATCATGGTTCAAAGAAGAAATAATTGGAATCAAATAATGAAGGATCAAGTTTCGGTGGGAAAATATCTTGTTCTGGTGACAACGGTAGAACAAAGTGCTATTCTTCCACGTGCTGGCTGGGGGAAGGAAAATGTTTGAAGTGCTATTCTTCTATTGTTAAAACTCATCACTCCCACTATAGTTGGCCTAGTGCTTGGCCATCCAAAACCCAAATCATTCCCAGATCTACATTCAAGCTTCTTGGCTAGTTGGTCTTTGCTCCATTCTTGCAATACAGAGAAAATAGGAACAAAAGAGAGGAGAAACACTACAAGGAGAGCGGGAGAGCTCAGGAGAGAGAGCTCAGGATAGAGAGAGAGAGAGTGAGAGTTATCTTTTCACTGGTAGTTGGTTAAGGGGAGTCAGACAATAGATGAAAAGGAGAATGTACAACGGACAAATGTTGAGCAACGAAGAGAAGTAAAAGAAAGAGAAAGGCCAATGGGAATAGGCACTGAGTAGGGAAAGGGGATTTTTTGCGGGGGGGAATGAAGGAGATTTCTCAACCGCTTCTAGGCAATCAAGTGTGTCTATAAGGCAGTCATCTATTGCATTATTCTCGATTACCCACCAGCGGTTGAGCGTTCCACTATCTTTTATGCGCTGGTTTTTAGTAATGTCATCTAATCACAAGAGGATTCCTATCACACTAGCAACATAGCTTAATTCCTTTTCCATCTAAAATTCAAGTGGGAAATTATAGAGATTCACCCAAATAGGAACATTAGGAAACTTGTCCTTAGTCAATTACATAATTACATTATGGGTTGGCATCTTTTCAAGATTATCAAATGACCACCACAAGAATAAAAACCTCCATTAAGAATTTTCATTAAACCTTTCTCACTTTTTTTTTTATTCTAAAAATGAAGAGTCCATTATCAAGAGTAACAGCCTTAGAGACATTATCATCTCATGTTTTCTCAGCCCATGCCATCACATATAATGGAAAGATTGTTTTCTGTCAATTAGAGAGCCTAGCAAGGCATGTCCCATTGCAAATAACTATTTTTTGATACTTCTAATGGAACATGAAGCATATTTTTATCTAAAACTTCTAGTTGATATTTTAAAGGTATTATGGGTTGGGATAAACACTTATGATGCTTCCTTAATGGTCAAATGTTGCAAATATCGCCTCTTTATTGTGGATAATAAGTGATTTTCCAACATATGCCAATTTATTGGGATGGAGCATATAAGGTAAACTTGCTTGTCCTTATTATCACAAATTCACTTGCTTACCCTGATTATATAATGGTAGGAAGCATTGTTATTTGGGTTATCGAAGATGGTTGGATGAAGGGCACAAATTTCAAAATGATAGAATATCTTTCAATGGCATTGTAGAATTGGAGCCAAAGCCCCCCTCGGCTATCTAGTAATGAGGCCTATGAACAAGTTAAGAACTTCATAGATAAAATTAAAAAGACTAAAGCTCAAAAGCCTAAGAAAAGAGGCAAAAAAGACCAACATATGATTAAAACTTTCACATGTGATTAAATCATCGATAACAACATGAGATTAAAATTTTCGAAACACTTTGAAAATAAATAAACAAGTTTAGACCAAAGATGAAATAATGATTATTTTTCAGTTTTTCTATCCTAAACGTGATTTTAAAACTGTATTTTGGAATTTAGTTTTCACAAAAATATATTTTCGGTTTACTTTTTCTAAACGTGAGTCTTAAACCAATCATATGTTTCACATCCATTGTAAGGGTAAGAGATCCAACCGGATTTATATGTTGGATCAAGATCTTTTAATACTTTGATACTCAGACTTTTGTTAGTGCTTTCACTACTCTTATTAAGATTAAGTTTTGAATTTTTTTATTTTATTGATCAGAGTAGAGTAAACCATTTTTTAGAATTTTTGAATCTTAGCTTATTTTCATAAATGTATTTTAAATTTAATTGCTAAGTTGTTAGTTCAATCAACTTGTCTCAAACCTAATTCTGTTTAATTTTTTGGATTTTAATCAGGAAATCATTTGGTAGCTCAACTTAGAAAACTCTAGCATTCATTCTCATTGGTTTCCTGTGGATACGATTCTGAACTCACCAAGTAAAACTATACTATACACCCTTATATTTAGGGGTTATTTTAACTGCAATATTTTGAAACAGTCACTTAAGATTTTTTTTTATATAGGAATATTCGAGTGTTGGAGGGATTTTCAATCTAGTAAAAAACTAACCTATGGAGACCAAGTTATAACATTTGGAAACTTACAAAAAAAAAAAAAACATTTGGAAAATTATTGTGTAAAAAACAACCGAATTAGTGAGGGACCTTTTGGATGCCATTAATGACTCAAGTCATTCTTATGGCATATAGGAATATGTGTGTGTTTGGTTAGTTAAAGTTTGGAAAAAAAGTATAGTAAAAGTACAAATATTTGATATAAAGGTGATATGTAGTAAAATTTATTAAAAGAAAGTATAAATAATAGTTAAAAATTGATAATTTTTGGTTAATTTTTCAACCAAACATGCCCTATATAGTGGTACTATCAGATTAACTTTTCAGTCCTGTATTGATCTTTATGCCGGTATGGGTGATTATAGGCCTCATGTCAAAGTGATGCCTAGACTTAAAAATGGACCACTGTTTCTAGCTAGTCAACTTAGGAATTATAGTGAGTATTTCTGTGAAGTTATAGGTCACTCTGAGCTAAAATGATGGACCTAATCTTCTTTCATTCTCTTTTTGTTCATCACCTAAGGTTGCTTTTGGCAAGCAAATTGGGGCATCCGTCAATGCTGGAATTTGGCCATTTTAACTCACTAATTTTGAACTTTGACACATTTATGAGTCTCTTGTAAGGTTTTGTGCTTTTCTGAGTTGAAAGTGAGATTTTTCTATTCATCCAATGTTTCTTAAGAAACTTGTCATTTTTAGTTTGGGAGCTAGTTCTATTGATTTCTTAGAATCAGGTTCTTGGAATGGTTAACTTTGATGTTTGTGGCCCTCCCAAGTTAGATATAAGATTATTTATTGTTTATTTGATCCTCAACGCTGGGTTTTAACTTTTATGTCAGCATTGGTCATTTTAAGACCATTGATCAGATTAAGATTTAAGAGTGTAAAATATGATAATTCTAGATAAATGGCATTGACTATATAACTGTCTTGAGGTGTAGTGTGGGATTTTTGGATTATTTATAGTTTGTCAATGGTTATGGTTTAAATTTGTAATGTTTGAATAAGGATATGAAATTATATACAAGAAGGAACTATTATATATAATCAATATATATGTGTGCATGCATTTATCTCATGAATGAAAGGGCACGTAAGGCGACTTAGGCCTAATTAATTTTAATTAATTTAACTCAATTAATCACTAATCGCATTCATAAGTATTAACTGATTGAAATTATAATTAAATTAATTTTCAATTGCTATATGTACATGTAAATATACTGATTAAAGGTAAACAAAATTTAATAATATCAGACTAACGTAACTATTGGTAGCAAACTTAATGCCTGACCACTTAATGAGTAATCGTAATAAATCTTTTTAATGAATAATTATAATAAAGTAATATTTAAGTGAAAATAAAAGATGGATACAAAGATAATATAAAGAGATGGAGTGTGTCATGTGGGGCAGTGTTTGACGTGCTTTAACCTGGTAAAAAAAAAAATATAAGAGGTAATTACACTCCAATCTTTCATAGTTTGAATTTTAATTTAAAAGATAATACATAAATTTTTCATAATTTAAACTAAAATATTAAATTAACAAAAATATTAGATTTAATTAAATTTGTGTCACACGTGCCTCACATATTGTCATTCAAAAATATTAATTAAAAAATAAGAATAAATTGAATTTCTTTGGAAAACAAAATAATATTTCATTTTGACATAAAAATTAATAAAATTATATACTTTTAGCTATTTATTTTTGTAAAATCTTGTTTCTGAATCAATTTTAATTTATGAAATGTAAATTCAATTAATTTTATTAAATTTAATTAGTTTTATATTTTATTTTAAATTATGAAAAGTTATTTATTAATTTTTTAATTTTAAAAAATAATCATATATTTTTAGATTAAATTCAAGTGGATAAAAAAAATATAATTAGCCAAAAATATAAAAATTCAGTTCCAATGGATAATGTATTGATATAAAGCCGTTTTAAATTGGTAGTGACGAACAAAAATGGTGTTCTCGTCGAACCCCTTGTCTCTGAGCGTGCCTGAACCTGCGTTCGAATCATGGCTCCGCGACGGTGGCTACCTCGAAATTGTCGACCAGCGAACCTCCGACCTCCACCGCCTCTCCTCCTCCGCCTCCGCAACAACCACCACCAACTCCTCCTCTGCATCGGACCATCGCAACGCCGCCTCTGAGTCTGTCAGCACCATCACGGGTGGCCTCTTCTTGTCACTTTTCTCACAAATTGGAACCCTTCTTTCTCTCTTCACCCTCAATCCCTTTGCTAAGCTCACAACGGACGACTTCTCCGGCGAGACTCCCTCGTGGACCCTTGGATTCATAGGCTCCTGCGACTCCTACTCCTTTCCTTCGTCGCCCTCTCAGGCTCGATTGAGGGTTCACGAGAACGTCAAGCGCTATGCTCGCAACTACGCCTCTCTCTTCATCCTCTTCTTCGCCTGCTCCCTGTATGCATTCCTGCCCTCTTTTCTTGCTTTTACATCATTTGCGGTCAATTATAGAATTGAAATTTACACATGATTCTAGGGGGTGGGTCTGGGGTGGTTTATGAGCCGGCGTTTACTCGCTGGGATGGGTTTAATTTGGCGCTGTCTCTCAACGTTCCTCGACAAAAAAAAAAAATAAAAAAATTTGTTTTTGGAGTTATTTCTAATTATTTTTTATTTTTATTTATTTATTTATTTTTTGTAAGAGTTTCAGGTAACTTATAATGACCCGATGCCTTTTGAACCGAACAAATGATTTGATCCTGCAACTAACATTTTTAATTGAGTTGATTGGAAGTCTCGATATGGTGAGCTGGGCCACTACTTTTTGGTTTTCAGGAAAACAGACTAAATTTCATACCCTTAAGTATCACACGGTTGGATATTACCCACCTAGTTTTCATATCTTAGTATTCTTTATTTTTGTTTCTGAATTCAGTCTGGTTTATTTACCTATATATCTACTTTTTCACCCGATGAAAAAAAATTACATATCTGATTTTTCACCCTAATTAGACTTATTACAATTATTAATTTGTTTGGTGGTGGTTGTAGGTATAAAATACCTATCGCACTTGTTGGGTTGCTATCAAGTTTAGTGCTTTGGGATGTATTCAGGTTCTATGGTGATCGGTTGGAATTAGATCAATACCCTGTAATTCGACAGAGCTTGGTTCGCATTGCACAGTGCGGTGAGTTAGTTCTTTGTAACTGTTGCTTTAATCCTTTACGGAGTTGCCTAGCAATTTATAGATCTTATTCTGCATAGTGGGATTAGAAGTTCCTTGGTGCATTTATAACTTATTTAAAGAGTAGATGGATGTTTTTTGGCTTTGGTCTGCTAAATATCTTATGTAGGTGCATAACAATGTTAATAGTTTCTCTCTTTTTTGTTTTATATTTTACTATTGGTGTAGACGCTCTAAATACCCTTTCTAAGCTGATAGTTAAGGTTTTTGAACCATTTTGTGCGTCTCTTTCTGTTATTAGAACTTCTTTTTCATCTTCAATTGATATGCTTATGAGCAAGAACTTTCTTAACATTAGTCTTTTTTTTTTCTTTTTTTATAAGCAATTACGGACATTACTCTATTAAAGATAGCTTGCTTGGTCCCTGATGTTCGTTTGCCGAATCTAACTCTGTTAACTTGTGGCGCATATGCCCACAAAATTCCGTGCACTCTTCCATCAACCATCAAGAAGGATCACTTCACTATGACTGGTTGCCATGACCCGCCAAGATTAAATTTCCTCAATTCATTGGGGATGCCTCTTTAGTTTGGTTGAATTGTGCAAATCAATTTTTAAACCATTGGCAAATACCAGAGAATGGACAAGTTCTTTTGGTAGCATACCACTTGGAAGGTGAAACCAACTGTAGGTACCCCTGACTGTCTTTGTGCGGGAATTCACCTGTCGCCTACATGTTAGCTTTGTGAAAAAGACATCTAGCAAGGACATTTACCCTTTGGATCAGCTTGAAGCTGGAGTTTAGCATTTTTCGACCAACTAAGCCACTCTTTCACAATGCTCACTCAAGACGAACATCCCCTTCCAAATGAGCGCTATTTAGTATCATCTCCCATTCTCTAACGAAAAAAAAAAAAAAAAACATAAAGTCGAGAAGTCACCTCTAGCATGTTCATTTGGGATCACTCATGAGGCTAGTGAAATGGAGGCATGAGCAAGGGTTTGTCAAGTTGGCAAACTCCCTCCATCAAGAGAGTCGCTCGACCTACTAAGAGAGAGAGAGAGAGAGAGAGAGAGAGGGGAGACAGGGGAAGAGAGAGAGAGAGAGAGACCCTCTAATGCATTGAATGCACTCAATCACCAATCATTTAATGCTCTAAACTACCACCTACCTTTAGGGACATGTGGTCTACTAATGTTGGCTGATTAGCCTAGTTAGCAAGAATCTAGGGATGACAGAGTCGCTCTGCTTTTCTTTTAGACGTGCTGGGATGCCCTT
>JAVXUM010000037.1:16607635-16620222 GCA_035590655.1 Pouteria glomerata
GTCCCCCCTCGGTGACTGAGTCGTGCTGTTCTTCACTATTTGGCACGTTAGTGTCAATAAATACCTCATTGACTTACCTCATTTGCACATGGTGCATTCAATAATCACTTATTAGAGATTCTCTCTCTAAGCATTCTCTCTTTCTTGGTTGCCTTGTCTTTCCTCTCGCCCTCGGGTGGCTTGCCGAGTGCTACGAAGAGCGATTTGTCTCCTACTTCTTAGCACAAGGCGCTACATTGCATTGGTTCACGAGTCCCACGATCAGACCCATACCAACCAATGGTGGTAGTTCTTATTGAAGTTTTACTGGTGTGAAGGAAATACAACATTGTAGAGTTTATTCGAGATTGAGAACTTGATATTTTTTAGGTTGACCGATTTTGAAGATTGCCGTGAAGTAAGAAAACCCAACAAAGAGTTCTTTGAAGGAACACCAACAATAGCTTTGAGAGGTTAGCAAATATGGTGGAGGGCTAGCCTGAGAAAGCATTAATAGGCATTAATGCACTTTTATGGGTGGCTTAAAGATGGAGATTGCTGATGATGTGAGGATGTTTCGTACTTGAATGTTACAGGGGGTGATTCATGCATGCAAGATGTGAAGCTATCCAAATGGAGAATGTGAGGTAAATTCAAAAGGCCAAGACCCCACAATAAGCAAATTAAGTGTGGAATGTGGAAGTCCTGGAGGCTAAACTATTGTAGTAGCGCCATCTATGCGATTGGTTAATTCACCATAGAGGAGAGGGAAGGCCTCTCTAAGAAGGGCTCAAGAGATTTGACTTGGGAAGACTTGCAATAAAGAAGGGAATGCGATCTCTGCTGTACCACGATACCAGTGTGCTAAGTCATTAGTGCTTTTGATTGAAACAGGAGGCTTTTAAAAATGAACTGCATGGGATGATAAACAACAAAGCTTGGACAATCCCTGTATCTCTTAGTGCCTTATTGAGATGCTTAGACCCTAAGAAAATAAGGGTATCCATCGTTGTTCACAGGCAAGAGTTCATTGTTCTAACTGAAAGTGGATGGACCTATAATTTTATCGACTAAAAAACATGCGTGAGCATTGCATCTTTTGAGTCCCATAACTAAATTTGTTGTCAAAGTTACAAATGGAGACCCTCTAGTATGCTAAGAAAAATGTGAGGAGGTTTTTCTTGTCATAACGAGGGCGTTGGCATATATTTAAAATATTGTATTTATCATAATTAGAGTATCCCAATATTTGTCTTCGTTTTCTCTTTTGGACAACTTGGTTATACCTAATTGTAAGGTGACCTTTTGGCTATATATACAATATGGAATAAGAGGAGAATTAACATTCTCTCTTCTTGTTTGTCCTTCTTTCTCTACTTGGTATTAGAGTATTGATCTCTGTTAGAATTGTTAGAATTTATGATGATTTATTTTGTTTCCTTTTTTAAGATTGATTGACAACTATATGCAATCTTTTCTTATTACCTTATTTGATAGTAATACTTTAGTATAAATATAATTGACTGGGGAAGTGAGAATATCATCCAGTTCTCTCATTCTTTTTTTTAACTAGAATCTTTGGAATGTTCTAGAATACTTGTGATTATGAGTTGTGAGAATTTGAGGGATTTGATTTGCTTTGATTGATTGTATTTTCTAAAAGGGTTGTAATCTATAAGTATAAATACAATATGAGGGTGATAAGGATTTCAACTCTCTCAATTCTTCCTTATTTCTCTCAACTATCCCAGATAAAAAAAGGAGGTAGAAAGAAACAACAAAAATATTGTAGCTAGTGTTCATCATTATCCGTCGCCATCAGCAAGTGTTCTTGCCTTTATTGTTAGTCGATGACCCCACTATCAGAAGTGCTAGTTGCTGTAGTCCTTATTGACCGATAGTCCAACATCGACTAATGAGCACTCTCATACATCTTGTAACTTGCAGCCCAATGAGTCGCTCTGGGTGCCTTGCTGGTCTTATCCATTGGTCGTCTCTTTTAGGTTGATCTTCTCCAATGGTTGGTTGATGCTTCTTCAACCTTGTTGAGATTTGATTGATATATTTTTATGCTTTCATTCTATATTTTGTTCATTGTTTGATTGATATGAGGTCTTTGGTTGCTGAGACAATGATCTGATGTTGTGTTTGTGTTCTTCAGCCTTGCGTTGACACAAATTTCGATTTGGGAAACATTCGGGGTTTTCTGTCAAAAATCATGTTTACAAATTACCACGAGTCCTTAGCGGAATTCATTATTTTAGTGGTGAATATCCATTTCCGATTCATTCCCCTGATTAATATAAAAAAATACAAAAATTAAAGATATATGAATGCAGAGAACTTGAGGGAATTTGAAATTTTTTTATTGAAATATTTTGAGCTTAAAAACCCTTTAAATTACAAAGAATGAATAGATTTGCACCATTGTTTTATATGGAGTTTTTTACCTTTAAGCCATCTTCAGTCTATTGTTGTAGAATTTTCAAGCTTTAAGCCTTCAATGTGTTTGGAACTCTTTGCTTCTCTCTCTCTCTCTCTCTCTCTCACACACGCGCGCATTCTTCTCTTCTATTTCTTTCTCTTTTTGATCAATCCCCATCTTCATCTGAGGCTTCCTTTATTTGTGGAGTCTTGGATAACTATCTACCTAACTTTTAGATTTTTAGGTACATCATTCGGACAGGGAAGGCTTTTTTGAATTTGAGTGCGGAACTTCATTTGGACTTGGTCAATGATTTTTCAAATAACAACTTTAAGATAATTTTGGTTGTATTATTTAAATCTAGGCTTTCTTTTGTGTGCTAATGCGACTCTTTCTAGATAAGGAGACACTTAAATTTGTATTTAATTAATTTAGTAAATGCCTCTTGTGATTCACACAAATAAATTTTGATTGTGTGATTCACTTCAAATTTGGCACAGCAATTGTAATAAATTTTGCTCTCTTTTTTTTAGGAGGAATACATTTAGTGGGCTTTTTATTATTTTCTTTTGAGGCCAACAATTGGACCCTCAATTCATTTGGTTGTATAATTCTAGCCATTTTCTTCAAGTAATTGGATTACACTTACAGTTCCCCATCACTGGGTATTGTTGAAAACAAGGTCGTTGAAGGACATAGTAAAAATGCATGACGGAGATCAACTAGAAGTGTTGGTTGATGAGCCTAACTAACCTTTCTGAATTTAATGATTCAGGTGATGATTTTTTTGACCAAGTCCATGAAGAGTTGGTTGATGATGTGCCTTGCATCAATGTGCCAACTATAGAGTCTGTCCAGGTTAATAAGGAAAAGGTTGTTAAGGATCTAGTAGCACATGGTTCTGAACTTAAGCCTAAAAAGTTTTGTTGATTTGGGTAAAGTTGTGTCGTGTTTCATTGTACCATCTAAAGCAACTGCCCTGATCGTTGAGAAAGTTCACATCACTAAGATTACTGCTGGTGCAGTATCCTGTTTGAAATTAAATACATTACTTTATCCCTATATTGTTCCTTGGGATATCGTTATCCCTTGCGCAATTTGATCTAATTTTTGAATTTTTTTTGGAGTATACAACATTTCTTGCCGAAGTCATGTTCTTTCCACCTTGGGACAACTGGTCTGGACATTAGGTTTTTTCCACTACTTACTCTTGTGCATTAATTTTGGAAGAAGCTCGCACTCCAATATATTCATCGCCGGCGATTGAATATGGAGCATTTGGTTTCAAATCGACAATGTGGAGTTTTTCTCGGCATGGGAGGAGTTTTTCTTTCCCCTTACTTTCTTGGTCGAATAAATACCGTCTCCTTCGATAAGACTTTTAGTCTTATTAGGATGGTTTTTCCTAGGTTGTCTTTTAATATTACCTGTGTTTCTTATTTAAATGTGATGCAGAATAAAAAAGATTAATGCAAAGTAGAAAAATTGAAGCAAGAGTAGAATCAAGCCTTCCCTAGGTTGTCTTTTAATATTACTTGTGTTTTCTATTTAAATGTGATGCAAAATAAATAAGATCAATGCAAAGAAAAAAAAAAAAAATCAAGCCAAAGAAGAAGAAGAAGGGAAGTCTAAGGCATGTAGCCAATCAATAGCTTTAATCTCAAATCATCATGTCTGTCTAATTAATTCTCAACAAACGAATAAATAGAAAAAACTTAAAAGAAACCCTAACACTTCATGTGTAAGCTCATAAGCTCAAGTTCTAATTTAAAATAACAAAATAATCTTGTAAACTAAAAATTAAAAACTCTAATCAACACATAGTAGAACTAAAGCCCATTAATCTAATGATGCCCTTATCAACTCTCTAGGGTTGAAAAGCAAGCTCGATTTTGTCGAGTGAACACCATGTCCTTTGTCAATCACCATATAAATTTGTCCATAAATCACCCACCCTTAGGCTAAGTGAAACCATCACATACTTCTTTTGCTTATTTATACACGCATCAACGATGGTTTGAATCTAGTGTCCCCACCAATTCTCCTAGGGTGCGAGGAACTCAAGTAATGTGAAAGGAGATCCTGTCGACTGCGATAGAACTCCAAAGCATCAAGATTCAAGCACTAAAGAGAACCACTAGAAAGCTAGGTACTATCTAGGAACACTGGACTTCTCCATCTGTGGTAAATTCAACTTGATCATCCAAAATAACATCAATTTATTTGTTCGGATTGGAAAAGTAGGTAACTATGCAGCCAATAAAGTGGGCTCAAGGTTAGGCTATTCAATTGAGGGAACAAAACGGTCAAATTGGCTAAGTTGTATGGCCTTTGCAAGTTGCGAGGTGCTTCATATTAAAATGTAGTGCTATAATCAAAATTAGATGGAATGTCAAATCAAAATTAGATGAAATGTTAACAGCATAAGCATTTGGCTCAACTTGATTTAAGATTTTAAATAGCGTGGTACTATGAAGCTGCAATTACTGGTGCAAGATTGATGTTGTTCTGATCTAATTTGTATCATAATATAATTCCCAACTTGAAATTTCAAATTTCTTCTATGTGCACCTGCACGAAGTTTATATGATGCATTACTAGATTTAATTTGTTTAGTAATCTGAACATGTAAAACATGGACGCAATAGAATGCGGAGACGGGATGAGGTCTAATGGTTTTTTAGGCTTCAATTCACGTACCACCTCAAACAAGCTCACACCTGGGGACCTATTTAGAGAACTGTTATATGCAAGTTGAGCAATGGGAAGGATTAAATCACAGTTCTATAGGTTTTCTTGAAATAAGCATTGTAAGGGATTTCCTAAACTATGGTTTACTACATCAGTTTGACCATCTATGTAAGGAAGGTAGGTAGTGAAATTTTCAATTTGGTGCCCAACCAAGTGTCAAAGTCTTCCAAAAGTGATCAATGAAACGAACATTCCTGTCAAACACAATGGTTTGGGGAAGACCATATAATTTGATAATATCGAAATAAAACTTACTAGCTTAGAAGCATAAGAGGTCTTGCTACAAGGGATGAAGTCAGCTATTTTGGAAAAACGGTCCACGACATGGTATCATGCTTCTTAGGAGTGCTTGGGAGGCCTAACACAAAATCTATGCTCACATATTGTTAAGGGACAATTGGGAATCAGAAGTGGGGTATAGAGGTCAATATTCTACTTTTTATGTTTGGCCAATTGACCAGTTCGACAATGATTAATGATCCTAGCCACATCTCTTTTCAAATAAGGCCAATAGAATTGGCATTCAACGTCTTTTATAGCTTTATTTTGCCCATAATGTTAGGCGAAGTCGCCAACATGAGTCTTCCACGTGGTGAAATTACGAATGGACGTCTTAGGGATACAAAGCCGGCGAGCTTTGAAAAAGATAAGCCATCGTAAAGACAAAAACCATAAGTGATATCAGGTTGGTCATGGAGCAATTCTAGATAAGTCTCTTGAAAATCAAGGCTGGATTCATGTTCTTGAGGTTCTCAAATTCGATTAACCTTGATGCCTATGACAAACAAGAAGGAACATGTCTACTTAATGCATCCGTGGCGAGGTTCTCAACACTCATTCAATGTTTCAATGCAAACAAATAGGCTTGCAAATACTCAATCCAGTAATCGTGCCTATAATGTTTTTTTGGTTGAGAGTTAAGGTACCAAGGGATTTCCATGACATAGCCGGTCCTAAGCTCAAATAAAGGAGGAGGCTTGTGTGTTAGGTAACTAACAGCTAGCACAAATATTTAGTTGCATATACTCATGAATTTGAGACCTAATAAAATTTTGTGGGGATGTACCCTACTTAGCAATTGATTGGCATCGTCAAATCTATATAGTTGAACCCATCTAGTGGGAAATGCTTGGCTTGGCTTGGTTTGGTTTGGTTAGTTAAGGTACCGAAGGGCCTCATCATCTCTAAATAGAGGATAAACTCTTGGGGAAGGACCTAGTGATGCCAATGGTGCAAAGTTTGCACAATGGCATATAATTCGTTGTCATAGGTGTATTTTTGTGGAGTCACTTAATTTTTCACTAAATTAAGCCACAGGTAGAGACAACTAGGGTTTCATGACCTTTGGAAGGGGGGGGGGGGGGATTTTTAACAAATAATAAATAAAACAATACCATTTCATATACATTTAGAAAATAACGTCCTAGTTTTTTCAATGTGTCGTAATATAAAACACATATGAAAAATGTACGAAATTAAATTAATTGGCAACATAATTTTAAAATTTAAACAATGTTATAAAATTTATGATAGGAAGAAAGCAACTCACAATAGCTTCAAGCCTTCAATAAAGTGAATGTGGACTTCATTTTCAACAAAGTGATTCTTGTGACTTTGTGCTTGTGGGTTTCAAACCTTCAAGAACAAATGTAAAATGAACACAAAAAATATGCATATTTTAAAATTTAATTATTAAAATGTTAGCTATGGAAAATACTTGAAAATATGAGAACTAAATTTGTTGAAGTAATAACTAAATTTCGGATAATGGACACGTGGATGAATCAAGCCGGTCCACACAGGTCTCTCATTGTAGTCGTCCAGCAATTGACAATCCCGTGGTTAACGTGTGTTGCACTCCTCAAGACAAGTACGACATCAGACAGGCGCCAGTGAGCAGACAGGATGATACAAGGATCAAACGAGAAGGAGAAGGACAAGCATGGATGGTTCTAGAAGGGGCAGCACGGGAAATGCAATTGAAGGATATAAAGAGCATGCGGGTCGGGCCGCCAATCGGGTTGCTGCAATCGAGACCTGGGTCCAAGCTAAATCCAATCCAATCCCAGAAGCAGGTCTCATCATTCGGCCAAACCATGTGATCCAGTCATACACCAGCCCAAGCCCAACATTTAATTACAATAGAATGTAGCCCAGTTATTAGATTTAATTACATCACTGTTTTGTAATAAAAAACATATATAAGTAGGTAGGAAGAGAGACATGAGGTATGCGTGAATTCTATTAGAACTGCCTGAAGTGCAGAGAGGAGGTAACTACCCTCGAAGTGGCTCATTCCCAGTTTCTTTCAATTCAATCTTCCATTCCGCTACCTCTTTACTTGTTTCTTTTGAGTTTGATTTGATAAACACCATAGGCAAGACTTGAGCAACTGGAGGGGGGCTTCATCACATAAACACCATCGGAAGAGACATAATAAAAACCTAAGAAGAAAACCTTATTAACAAAGAAGGAATACTTCAGCATATATTGATTAGTGGGTGTTGTGCATCAAGTGCCATGTAGTCAGACCTTTCAAAAACAGTGTCATGTATTCACAATTAAGAACCTTGCCTCGTGCAATAATAGTTGGCAGATTCCCTTTTCATGGAGGATGAGAGTTTCCTACCGAATGACTTTTCTTTTTCGTGCTTCAATTATTTGTTCCTCTTCTTTCCTTGGAGGAATGAAGGAGCATTATTTTGCAACATTTCTCTTTTAAGTAAACTTATGGCAAGGCATAAGTTAATTAACGAAGCCCGTAGTCGAATGTTTGTGGGATTGAATTTATTTTAGCGTATTTACCTGCCTTTGTAATAATAACTGTTTGTCATTGTTGCAGCAACCGCGGTCATTTTGTTCTTTTCCAATGTTCAGATGGCTCTCTTCTGTGCTCTTGGTGTCAGTTATGCAGGTAAAATTGATTTTTGTTTTAATTTTATTATTTTAGTCGCTCCCTTAAATCTGCAATCATGTCCTTATTTGTGAAAACTTCTGCAGTTATGGTTTTGCATGCATCATTTCGGAAACTGACTCATGGTAAGCAACCTGTGCGGGGGAGATTTAGATAGAAATGTTGTAAGATGTGACTTCCGTACCTCTACATTGCAACTGTGGTGGATTCAGCAGCTTTTTCCTGTGAAAGCATTATTACCACGTGGGTACTCGACTAGCAGATACAAGAAAAGAGAGAGTTTCCCACTTAGGCTTGAGACTGTCATATTATGTAGGATTGTTTTTTTTTTTTTTTTAGAATTCCATATTCAGAACTTGATAATTTTGGGAGAATAGATAATTATTGCATTACGTTTCTAAAACTACACAGTTGCCTACTTAAGAACGTTTTTAGAGCACCGTAAAGTTCTGCATATTTGCTGATCTCAAAGTTTGAAACTTTCAGATGTGATGCAGTCTATTGAAGGTGGAAGCCATTTATGCTTTGGACTTTTTTGAGTCAATAATACACTTTTCTCTTTTGAAGAATAATAGGCCCCTTGCAGGATGGCCGAGGAATGAATAGTCATCGCATATCCGTCAACCTAATTAACTTAATTCAACTTCATCAATTGGGAAAACTCTGTACTTGAATTGGGAACTATTAAATATATATCATGTGACAGGATGGTGAATGTGTTCCTTAATTTGAAATTGATACGATTTGATTTGGTTTTAAAACAAACTAATTTTATGACATGTTTATTAGATATTATGATATTTAAGAATAAATATACAGGATTTATGAATTTGAACTACATCTCAACTTGGAACGGTAAGCATCTGTTATTGTTAAGATTTTTTCAGTATTTTATTTATTTATTTATTTATTTCAGACTTTTTCAGAGCTATAATAGCAGCAGGCGAGATATAAAATTAGAAAAAAAAAAAAAAAAAACTCGTGAACTAACTCTCTCGTGTTAAATTATCACTTCCAGCCTTCTAGAGAAACTATATTAAGAAAAATATAAATTTATCTAGTAAACAGAAATACCCTCCTTTTTTTTTTATAACTACAATTTGATTTTTTGTTTTTATAGTTTTTAAATAAATTATTCACATTTTTTAACAAATTTGAGAAAAACACTTAAAGATATCGAAAAAAAATATATATATTTTAGTGTAAAAGAATCATATGAGACGGAAAACAGCTAGAAGTCTTTCTTTTCTTCTTTTTTTTTTTTCTTTCTTTTTTTTTTTTTTTTCACTACCAATGTACTTTAAGACTTATTGCAACAGATTTTTAATTATTAGTTCATAAATATGTCTATCTCATTGTGAGATTCATCATTCTCTACTCAAATACTCTCTTTAGACTTAAGAATCAAAATAGACAAGGATTTCAATATATCTCTGACTAACAAGATGACGTATTTACATTAATTTGAAATTTAAAATATAAATTTAAAAAATTCAAAGGACGATTTTATCGCATAAACATATATATATATATATTTGTTTATTTATTTATTTTTATTTTTTACAAGTGTGGGCCAATGACTTTGAAAAATATAATTTTTAAGTTTAAAAATATCATTTTCCTACAACGCATGTTTTACTTCGAGTTTTTTACGTGAAGTGTTAATAGTACAAAAAATTACGTGAAAAGGCTACCTGGAGAAAATTAATAAAAATAAGCAAGGTGTCGTCGGTGAAAGATACGACACGGCACCATACCGTCACTGGTGGAGTAAGTTAAGGCGTTAGTGGTGGTTGATGAGATTCGATGATTGAACACTGGACTGCATTTACTTTTTTAAACTGTAATTATAAAAATGTTTGTTTTGACTTGCAATAGCATCAGATCAACTGTTTCTTTCAATTTTTTGAATGACATCAATTTGAATTCAACTTATAATTAAATTTAACTTGTTTCGAATTCGACGTAGAAATAACTGGAACATCTAAATTATTTTTTCTTTCTGTTTTCAAGAATTACATGATTTATGTAGTGTAATGTATTTACTCTTCGTAGTTTTTGCTGTTATCTTTGCTCTAAAATTTTGTTGGTCAGTTGGCAATATGTTGTTTTTAGATGTAATTTATTAGTCTCTGTGGATGATTTCAAGTAACACGAAATAGGGATAGATGACTGAAATAGGGAGAAGTTGTTGGCTGAGGGAAAGGGGTGCCGTAGCGACGACACCCCCATGGTGCCGCGGCATAGTGTTGTATCTTCTACCGATGACATCATATCCACTTTTTTTAATTTTCTCCAGGTAACCTCTTCACGTAATTCTTCGTATTATTAACACTATTCACGTAAAAAAAAGTCCTTTACTTCCCCCCACCCCCCTAAGCCGGCCATCTACGGTGAATGTATTAATGAACGGCTTCCATTTGATGCGTGCAAAAGAGCCTCACAACTTTATTATGTGACATTCATATTATGTACGTCATATAAAATTAGTGTTAATTAAGGCAACAAATACAATATTCTATCACTCCTTTTCTTTCTCTTTTGGGAGAGTATATAATTTTTTTTTTTTTTTTGCTGCCGTGAATTCTTATGAACCCCAGCTTAACTCTGGAATAATTAAAGACTTCTGGGTGTAATTCATTTCACAAGAAAATATGGCCAGATTTATATAAATATTACAATATCATTCAATAATGTATTTTAAATTAACAAATGGTCAATTATCAAATTTCACTAATAATGAGCCTTTTCAAGTGACATACTCTCTCATCTTCCTCCATAATTGAAATTAAGCAGTCTAAAATTTTATAATTCAAGTACTTATAAAGATTAATATTTCACTATGTATGACATTGTCTTATCCTAATGTCTCGTATTATGTATAAATAAATACTTAACATACTTTACTACATTAAGAAATATATTATATTAATTAATAAAATAAAAAATATAATACAATCATCATATGAAAATGAGTATGTAATATTATTCTTTTAGATATAAAATTAAATATAATCTTATTGTAACTTTATATGAAGCATCTTTACCGTTTCTTATCCCCCCCTTTTGTTTTTCCATCCCACTACATGGAATAAATTTTATCCTTTAGATGAGATGTATAACCTGCCATATAAAATATCACATTTGCTTAAATTTTCAGTCACAAGAACCAAAGTTTATAACGAATTTGAACAGCTAGCTATCGACTTTGAGTCTACGAGTTTACGAACGATTCTTTGATTTGAATCTCAATTTATGTTTTCTCCATAACATAATAAAATATAAATCAACAAATAACTAATTAATAAATGTGAAAGAAACAAGTCTCATAGGATAATTTATCTCTCCCACTTCTGGCTGTGTTTGGAGTGTTAACAAACTCTAAAAAACAAAATAAATCTTCAACAACCTAAATCACTAATACTCTCTATTATACAATTTCACTTTTACTATATTCAAAATATTTTAATATTTCACTAAAAAAATTAAAAAATTTAGAAAAAAGGTTAACTGAATAGATAAATTTTTTTGACAATCATATTTTTCGAGTTGAACTCTTTCAAACGAGTAGAATTATTGCTATTTTATACTAATTTTTTTGAATCCATGGAAATAAATTTGGAAAACCGTTCCCACGATTTTGCTATGACTGTACAAAATGTTTAATATTTTTGAATCTGTGGGAACGGATTTGGAAAACCGTTCCCATGGTTTTGCTTTGACAGTACAAAAATGTCACTATTCTTTTCCCAAAAATTCTGTTAAATGCCAAATGTCTAAAATCAATTTAAATAACATTTTTTCTTGTTTTTTTTTTTTTTCTTTATCATTCCAAACGCTATTCCTGTATACCACAATCAAACAAGAAGGATGAAAAATGACCCGAACTAACTATTGCAAGAGAATTGTGAGATATAGATTCCATAGCATTATAAAAGTATTCTTAGCAATTTACACAAGAGTATTTCCAAGATATAAAGGTTATGACTTGTAATCGGGTACAAGACTTTTCCGAGTAAAGTCAAAGAATATCTCTTAATAAATAAGAGTTTATGAAAACACGTTGATTAAGACTATTACATACATAACCATTAGTTGAAAAAATTAAACATTTTACATATAACGAAAATTACTAGAATATTTGATTGTATCTGGTCTTATTTTATTTTTAATAGAAATGAACTATACCAGCAACAATATATTTAGGACCTACTGGCAACGCTGTCGTTTTTCTGTTATTGTTTTTCTGCTGCCATTTCCTGTTTCGTGTTTTGTGTTATTGTTTTTTTTTTTCTTAAAATGAAAACTGAAACAGCGTTTGGAAACGTAATTCTGTTTACAATTATTATTCTTTTATTTTTAGAAAATATTTAATTATATTATATTATATTATACTATATTATATTATATTAATTTATTAATTTATTATATTATATTTTTATATTATAATATATTATATTATACTATATTATATGTATAACAATATAATATATTATTGTAATAATAATAATCTATAAT
>JAVXUM010000037.1:16729793-16741085 GCA_035590655.1 Pouteria glomerata
TTTCTTATTTGCTGACAGATGTTGAGTTATATTATGGATCCATCACTAGTCTCCATCTCCTATCTATTCTCAATGGCATGTCGCAAATGTTGTTATAAGTTGGCTCTGGCATAGCCTAGAACAATTGGTTTTTTGTACCATTGCTTTGTATGGTTCTTCCAAAGCAATTTGGGATTCATTTAAAGGAGTAATATTTCGAGTTTATTGAGGCTTATGAATAACTCCTCTCCTTTTGGCAAGGTGCTCTACCATTGTCCAAGTATTATAGCACTCTTAAGGCTCTTTGTAATCGTCTCCTATACATGGTGACCATATTGCTTGTAGCAGTTCCTGTGGTGGTGGATCCAATCATGGAACCAAGAAATGAGATCATTGTGATGGCACTAATCACATGAGCCATTCCATTAGAAGAAGTATGGTTGTCTTGATCAAGCTCATCACGTTACTATTGAGATCTCAGGCACCGACTCTTCCTTTGAACACAGTACTTCTAGGAGTGATCTTTTTACATCTGATACCACGTCTTCAAGTCATTCCACTCCTATTGAATTAGAGGCTATTGTGCAGGCTCTTCACATCTCTTACTCTTCTAGTTCTACTACTATTGTGGCTCATTCCGATAGAATTACTTGCTTTACTTCTCCCTCGACTCCTCAATCGATCATTGATTTTGGTGCCAGTGCTCATGTCTCTGGTAATCTATCCTTATTTTCTTACTTAGCCACCACTGCTCATGCAATACCTTTGCTAATGGGTCCTCTGAGCCAATGGCTAGTAAAGGACATCCTCAGCCTTGTCCCTCAACTCTACCCTCGGGTCCTTTTATACATAAGTACCATTAATTTGTCACTTGTTAGTCAAGTAACCAAATCCTCAAATCGTTTTATAACATTTTCTCCCTTTTGTGTTTTTCAAGACCTCAAGATGCAAAGGACTATTAGTTCAGAATGTGAGTGAGCCGGTCTACACTATCTTAATCTTACTAGCTTCACTTCTTATTCAGTTTTTGGTGCATCAGTTTCTCATTCGCAATGGAACTGTTGATCAGTTCATCCGTCCTTAGCTCTTCTTAAGCTAGCAATTCCAGTCTAGATTATATTGAGTCTTAAATGTGAGGCCTATCTACTTGGCAAGCATCACTATAGTTCATTTTCAAGTCATAATGATAGTTGTTCGCCTCAACCTTTTGACGTAGTCCATAGGGACATTTGAGGCCCTTCAAGAGTTTCTTCTATTAATGGATTTTAGTATTGTCATTTTTGTGGATGATTACTCATATACAACTTGGCTACTTTTAATGAAACATCGTTGTGAGTCACTTGCTATTATGTTGCGTTTTAATAACGAGATCCTAAATCAATTGACAAAGAAACAAAGTATTTTGCTCTAACAATGCTGTAGAATACACCCAAGTTGTCGCGACCCAATTTTGTGTTGGGGCATTATACATCAAAATTGTTGTGCTCATACTTCCCAACAAAATTATGTTGCCGAACACAAACACCACCATTTATTGGATTATGCTTGCACTTCACAATTCAATATAAATGTTCCGAAATAATATTGGACAGATGATGTCTTGACTGTTATCCCATCAATTGTGTTCTTTTACATCCCTTAGTAATTAGTCCTCTATTTCCCTCATGTATCCTTCTATTGCTCCCTTCAGTCTCACTCTCGTACCTTTGGTTATGTTGCATTTGTTCATAATCTGGATTCATGATTGGACAAATTTTCATCTCCTGCTCAGTGTTGTCTCTTTCTTGGTTACTCTCACACTCAAAAAGGATATTATTACAATATATCTTCCTATATGTACTTTGTGAGTGCTGATGTTACATTCTTTAAGACCACTTATTTTGCACCACTAGCGAACTAGCGAAGTTTTCAGCTAGTAAGGGGGAGGTTTCTCTTCTCTCTCAAGATAGGGAGTCATCTTACACCACTAAGTTACTCTTTGTTGACCCTGTTCTTGGTATTCCTATTCAGTGTGCTATCCTTAAAAGTATATCAGCGTTGTACTCATCTTGCATCGGTTGCCTTTACACCTATGAATCTTGACCCCCTTGAGGCTTTTGTTTTAGTTACACATGAGACTCCTACCTATATTTCTACTAACCTTGAGCCATTCAAACTGATGATCTTCCCATTGCTACGAGAAAAGGTAAACGCACTTGCACTCAACATCTGATAGCTAAGTTTGTTCATACCATCCTATATCACTTTGTCTCCAACTCTTTGTACTTTTGTCTTCTGTTTCTACTCTTACCTCTTATAAGCAGACATTATTATTCCTTGGCTGGAAGAACACAATGTATGAGGCGTTGTAGGCACTATATATATCACAATCATGCATGAGAGCTTACTCCTCTTCTACTTGGGAAGAATGCAATAGGGTGTCATTGGATATACACAATGAAATATCAACCAAATGGATATATTGAGAGGCTTCAAACTCGGGTAGTAACTGTACATATTTTTAGGGGATTTTTTTTATCCCAAGAAATCAAGATTCAATTATTTCCTTGCTATATTTTTTCACTTGTAAACTCTATAAATACCTACCTTGTAAATCAAGTTGAATATATGAGAATCATACAACCTTGATTCCGGTTCATACCTTTCCTACCATCATTGATTGTGACCCATCCTCAAGCAATCCTCCCATATAGCCAATTGCTCTCTCTGTTTAATCGTACTAGCCTCATATATATATATATATATATTTTTTTTTTTTTTTTCTTTCTCCAGTAGCCTCCAACCTTAGCAATTAAAGAAGTCTTTTTAGGGGACATCTTATTCCAATTATAAGATATCTAATTCTAGCCAAGGTGATTCTATTCTTCTATTTCTATGGCCTCTGAATCAAGTACCATCTCTAGAACTTTTCTTGTGAAATCATAGTCAATTGGATCCACCAATTAAGCCAATCATTTACCTACTCAGAAGTTAAATGACAAAACTTAATCTTCAGTTGTCCAAAGTAGTCTTGCCTTAACTTAGAAAGCATAACCATCTCATTGACTCTACTCTTAATATCATCTGAGCCCTCCTATGACACCTTAGTTCAAGATGATGTGACTATTGTGAATCTTTTATGTAATTCTATGGAGGCTAAAATTGTAAGATCCATGTACTTATATGGAAACTTGTAAGGCGATTTGGGATTACATTCATTTTTTATACTCTAGTAATCTCAGTCATGTCTATAATGTCTCCAGTGATTTCTTCAAGTTTCAACAATCTAGTAAAACCTTCACATAGTATTTTGCAACCCTTGAGAAGATATCTAAAGAACTGAACTCTCGACTATTAGCTGATGTCCCTGAAATCTAGACCATCCCTTGCTGAGACATAGTCTTGAGCCCTAATGATTGTTTCTCAAAATTTTTCTTCAGTTGAGTCCAACACCACTCCATCTACCCTCACAATCAAACCAAAACTATTGATAAGTGTGCTACTTGGTATAATGGTGGTGGACACTGCAAAGTAAGAGCAAGGGTTCTCGACCTAATTGTACACATTGTAGGTGGATTGGCATTTTCGTTAGAAATGCTAAAAATTGCAAGCCAGCTCATACAACGCATATAACAACCCCCAAGATGGTCGCTTCTACAAATAGACCTAATTGCAATGAGACTGGCTCATCTACACCCATAAGTATTCTGGTGAGAAGTATTCCTACTACTCTTTACACACCAAGGTAATTCTATCGCTTGTCAATTTACCTATCCTCCTACACCTTGGATTTTAAATTCTGGTGCATCAAACCATATATCTAAGGCATCCAAACTGTTTTCTTACGGTCAATATTCCTCTACCATTCGCCTTGTAACTATAGCTAATGGTTCTAGTAACCAAATATGTAGAGGTAAAGCTCATTCATTTCCTTCTTTACCATTGTCCCTTGTTTTATATCTTTCATCTTTTTGATACAATCTCATGTTTTTTAGTAAGCTTACCAAACAATTAAACAATTCAATAACCTTTTTTCCCAAATTCTTTTATTATATAAGATACGAAGACAAATGAGAAGATTGGTGGAGGCACAAAGCTAAAAGGGTCACTATCTTGATGCACCGTTCATGCAAACCTCTACAACCTATTCTGCAGTCACCTCTCCAATGGAAATTAATTCGCACCCTACTCATCCTTCTATTGCAAGACTGAAATCTACGGTTCCTAGTTTAAGTCAATTATAGTAATTAAATGGTGAGTTATGTCAACTAGGAGAGCATCATCGTGCTTCCTTCTCTCCTAGAGTTAACAATAAGGCTTTAAGTCTTTCTGATTTTGTTCATTTAGATGCTTAAGGGCTAAAGCTACGTAGCTTCAAAAATTGGATTTTCAGTACTTCGTCACATTTGTGGATAACTTTTTTAGAACAACTTGGTTTTATTTAATGAAAATATTTCTAAATTACTATCATTTTAAATATTTTTGTACTTAAATTCAAACTCAATTTGGTATACCAATTATATCCTCCTGTGATATGCTTCATCAATGCTCTTGTTCTCACACTCCACAACAAAATGGGTTGATTGAGAGAGAGAACTTGCATCTCATTGAAACAATATGTTTACTAATTTAAATGAATGTTCCCCAAGCCTGTTGAGGTGATAATGTCCTTACTGCATCATATTTGATTAATAGGATGTCATCATCTATTTTACACAGTTAGTTGCCCCATTCCATCTTGTTTCTCAAACAATCCCTCTCTTATGTCCCACCATACTAGTAAGCTTCATCGAAGAGAGCAATTGGCTGCACTGAAGGATCGCTAAAGGATGCGACACAACCGCTTATGATCGAAAAGGCTTCGCAAAGGGACCTGACTATTCTGCTGGTCGTTAGGTCTTTAGATTGTGAGTGATATTTCAATTGTCTCAATTGATCATCACCGCTCGTAGGGTTTGAAGAATAGCATCAAGAGTACTCGTCATTGTCACCTATATAGTTTGCAATGATGGGTCTGCCATCAAGTTCTGGCTACAGTGAAGCAGCGGCAATGATGGATTGACGGTGGTCAATTTGGTCGTCAGTTGTCGGTCAATGATGGAATACCATGCCAAAAAACAAGATTTTAATGAAGATTTGATATCCTTAGGGTTATCTAAGCATAAATTTATATACATAGGAAACAACCAATAGCTTCCCAAATCAAATCAAATCAAATCAAATCTCGTATAATAGGAAAGTATAAATCAATACGTATTTTCAATCCCCTAACAATGTTGGACCATGTGTAAGTACTGTAACAATGGAATTCAAACCACAGTTTGGACCACTAAGTAAACAAAATTTATCCTCAAGTTACTGGTTTTATATGCATTCTTTAAATTTAAAAAACCAAAAAATAAAAAGGAAGCCAGGTCATTATTAAACTCCATCAAGACTATAAGGTTCAAACGTTCATTTTGTGTCACCAAGGTTTAGAGGAAATTAAGACTACCACCGTTAAACAGTAATTTTTAAAAACAATACTTACTCAACCCTATTTGACCCAATGCTTCAAGTGCGCACTCACATTCATCTGCATCTTGACTTTCCAACAAACTGAGCCTTCCATCAATGGTTGAAATAACGGTTTTAACACCTAGCATACAGGATCAGCATTATTTCGGTCAAACATGATCCCTTGATGTTTTAATAGTCACATATTGCTCAGTCATTATAAATTACAGATACAGTCTTGCTATCATACAAATCACATATAACTAATTTTTCATCTGATTAGTAATCAAACCATGATTGCAAGGAAATGCAGCAGAGCTGACAGCATGATTCTCCTAAAATTCATTTGTTCTGGTCACCTTGCAAAGGCTAATCAGGCAGCTTCCAGTAAATAAAATCAACTCCAGTACAGCGTTCTGTAAACTGGTTCCGCACTAAACAAACTGGTTACTCGTGAAACATTGCAATAGATTAAATATGTGATTGATGATTCAGACTACCTACAGCAGACATAAACATTCAAATTTGCCAAAGTCACTTGGGACTCAAAGCAAACTCTTTATATGTTGTACATTGATGCTAGGGAAGCTAATGAATCAAAAGGATAAAGTAGATGAACTGTGAATCTTCTGTTTAGTTAAAAATAGCCAAAAAAATATATATATAGATTTTCTAGAGATACTCTCTAGTAAATAAATTTTATTCAAATTCAACTCAACCAATTAACCCATATGTTTACCAAAGTTTAAATAGAAAATCCTCGAATACTAGAATCCTAATCAAGAGGGATATAACCAAGAAATTAAGGAAAACATAAAAAAATTACCAGAAATGGAAGATTGGATTGAATAAAATAGGGAAAAGAAATATTCTAAAACTAATCCTCAATAAATGAAAAATATGTGTCAAATAATATTCTTTAAGGAATAAACAAAAACAAGATAGAAAATATTAATTGCAAAATTTATTACATACTCTGTTTACATCATTCTCCCTATGTTGTAAAGAATTCGTCCTTGAATACGGATTTTCATGTTCCATTGATTTTTGAACTTGGTAATTCTATTTCGCCACGATGCCCATGCTTTCCTTGTGCAACTAACTTTCCTTACAGAAACCCATATCTTTCCGTCTTCAGAATATTGAGAAATTGTAAGCCTACTAAGATAAGAAAACCCACAAATAAATTCCTTCACTAAGTTTCTATTTGGAGATTCCCACCAAAATGGATCATTGTAACAAGAAAATATCTTAATAGATTATTATCCAATATCACTTCCAATTTCAAGATTTTCGCTTCAACTACTCATCATATGTTGGAGGTGAATCCTGACCTACTTGAGGCTCAAAAGAAAAAAAATTCAAACTCACGTTTGCCTTTCGTTCAGTAACTTTAACCCTTACGTATTATTTTGAAGCTTCAAACGTTGGGAGTTCTTCATCAAAAATTGCTTGTTAATTCCAATCAAAAATTGAATTAGGAATCATTGCTAATTGTTGGAAAAATATATGTAAATATATGTATTCCTAAAATAAGAGATAGCATATTCATTAAAATTCCTTTGATAGAGGGATTTGATTAGAATAATTATTTCTGTTTCCTTTTCTATTAGAGGTAGCTTGTGTATATATAGACAGTGATGTAATTCATTCAGAGATATGAAAAAGAAAATTTTTCTTCTTCTAATTACGACATGGCATCAAAGCTTTAAGCTTTCTGAGATTTTTTCTCTGCTTGGCCTTCATTGTCAAGCATAGTACGGTCTGTTTGGTCTTCATTGCCGGACATTTTCTATCCTCTAGTTCAGCTTTAATTCCAGTCATATTTAGGGCTTCTGTGAGATCGTTCATGTGGTTCGTCATTGAGTAAAGGACTTGTAGAAAGCAAAAGAACAAGCAATCTGCTGGCATCTTCCAATCTCTCAGCAAATTTTTCAATCTAGAAGCATAGTTGATCGTGGTTTATAGTCAATCGCAAAGTTGATTGTGTTCATCGCCGATCGATTGGGCCTTCATTGCCGATCATCGATCTGTGCGGAATCAATTTTGTCGACTGATTGAGCTCTTCGTTGTTGCCGATCGACGGATGGTGTGAGTCTGATGTCGCCGAAACCCTAGCCACCACTGGTGGTCTTCATCGAGTTTGGACGTCCATTGATTGGTGCTCAACAGTCGGTACTCCTCGCTCGTTGCCGTCGCTCATCATCGTCGATCCTCCTCGCTAGTCGCCGACTACCGTCGCCCAAAAGGTTCTTTCTTTTTCACAATCGATCATCCTCTCAATTGGTCTTCTAGTTTTGGTTGACCGAAACCCTAGTCGAGAGCTCTTGGTGGTCTTTTGCATCGTTGGTCATTGTTGATCAGAACAGAAGAAGGTCGTTCCTAAAGTCTCGGTTTTTTCTGTCTGGAATTCTTATTTCGTTGGTCATCGTGAGTCGTGAGGGTTACTTAGATTGCAATTGATCTAGATTGGTGGTCCAAGTTGTTACAGTACGTCGGAGACTCAAGACCAAGTAGATTTCAATCAGGAGGAGATCAAGAAGTTGAAAATTTTACTTGGCTCCCTTGACAAACCCTCAAGTACTTGCTCATTGGCTTATTCAGGTAAACTTCCTATTTCCATTGGATTACATGTCTCAGATGAAACCTTTGCCAGTTCTTGGGTCATGGACTTAGGGGCCACTGACCATATGACTCACTCCTCACAGAACTTTCACACATATAACCCTTGTCCGAGTAATCAGAAAATTACCACAGTAGATGGTTTATTAACCACAGTCGTAGGTCTGGGAGACATTCAAGTCACTCCCTCACTTGTCCTAAAAAATGTTCTTCATGTTCCCAAGCTGTCCACCAATCTTATTTCCATACAAAAACTCGCTCGAGATCTATGTTGCAATGTCATTTTTAATCCCACTGCTTGTATATTTCCAGACCGGGATTCAGGGAAGACAATTGGACGTGCTAAGGAACATGATGGACTTTATTACCTCGAGACACCAAGCCAACTGAACGGCAACAGAAGTAAATCATCCTTATCATTTCTTTTTGAACATTATTTATCCAATAAAGAAAAAGGTCTTGTTGTATCATCGTAGACTGAGACACCCATCATTTATGACTCTCAAAGTCTTATTTCCTTCTCTGTGTAAGGGGTTAGAAATTGAGAATTTCCAATGTGATATATGTGAGTTTGTGAAACACAAACGTGTACCTTTTCCTATTAGCAACAAAAGAAGTTTGATTCTTTTTTTCCTTATTCACAGTGATATTTGGGGACCTCCTTCTATTCCTAATATTTCTCGTGCTTGATGGTTTGTCACATTCATTGATGATTGCACTAGAGTTTCTTAGATTTTCTCAGTGAAGGGCTCTATATTCTCAATAGTGCAACACAGTTTCGTAGTACCCATTGTGCAACTAGTTCAATTGTTGATGATGACAACATCATTATGTTATGGCATTGTAGGTTAGGCCATTCAAATTTTATGTATCTTGAAAACTTATTTCTCAATTTATTCATCAATAAAGATCCTAAATCTTTCAGTTTGAAACTTGTCAATTGCCTACACATACTCGAAATACATATCCAATTCAACCTTATAAACCATCTCATCCTTATTCCATGATACGTAGTGACATCTGGGGACGTTCTCAGGTAAACAACATCTTTGGGGCTAGGTGGTTCATTACTTTCATTGATGATTACTCTAGAATCACTTGAATTTTCCTTGTCAAAGAAAAATCCGGTGCTGTACCTATATTAAAAAATTTTCACTCAATGATACAAACCCAATTTTGAACCAAAATTCAAATCCTTAGAATTGATAGTGGGAAAGAGTATTTCCACTCTATCCTTGGAAACTACCTCCTTGACCAAGGCATTGTCCATCAAACTTCTTGCATAAACACCCCTCAACAAAATGGGATAGCTGAGAGAAAAAACTGTTATCTCCTTGAAGTAGCCTGTTCTTGCTCACTAGTAATATACCCAAACACTTCTAGGGGGAAGGTATTCTTACTGCTACCTATCAAATAAACAAAACACCATCAAAAGTTTTAAAGTTCCAAACACCTCGCCATACCCTTAATCAGTTCTTCCCTCAATCCAAACTCACCTAAACCTTGCCTTTTGAAGTGTTTAGTTGCACATCATTTGTACACATACCACCACATCAAAGGAGTAAACTAGATCCCAAAGCTCTCAAATGCATTTTCCTTAACTATTCTTCTCGCCAAAAAGGCTACAAGTGTTATTCTCCATCTACTCGAAAATTCTACATCATAGATGTCACCTTCTTTGAACATCAACCCTTCTACCCCAAGCCTAATATTCAGCGGGAGACTCATCGTCTTGTTCAAAAGGAATATCAAGCTTGGCGGACTCCATAGCTGAGTAACAACAACACTCAACCCATTATACCATCTTACCTGAGACCTCGTATATAAACAACCTTGATCCAAACAACACTCAACCCATACCTCAAGAGGAACCAGAAGGGAAATTCAAAGGGACTATATACTCAAGGAAACAGAGGCCCCCAAAGGAGAAAGATCATTTCACAGATTTTGAGCAAAACCAAGAGTCACACTCGAAGTCAGATTCAAATTCTCAAGGTAACATTAATCATTTTTTTGGATATGATCTTGATTTGCCTATTGCTAAAAGGAAAGGTGTTAGGTCCTGCACCCGATATCCTATTGCTAATTTTGTGATAGATGAGAAGTTGTCTCCTTCCTACAAGGCTTTTACCTCAAACTTGACAAACATTGCTATCGCTCAATGCATACAAGAGGCTCTGAGACATCCTGATTAGAAGAAAGCAGTCCAAGAAGAAATTTAGGCTCTTGAGAAGAATGAAACCTGGGTTTTTAGAGAATTCCCTAATGGCTCGTTGGATGTAAATAGATCTTCACTATCAAGTACACAACAGATGGGAATATTGATAGATATAAGGCCAGACTTGTGGCAAAAGGGTTAACTCAAACTTAAGGGATTGACCACCAAAAAACTTTCGCCCAGGTTGCAAAGCTAAACAGTGTCTGGGTTCTCTTACCCTTGGCTACCAACTTAGATTGGCCCCTACACCAACTCAACATCAAGAATGCCTTTGTCAATGGTGACTTAGAAGATGAGGTATACATGGAAATTCCTCCTGGCCTTGAAAACTTTAGCAACAATAATTATGTGTGTAGATTAAGGAAATCTTTGTGTGGCCTTAAATAATCTCCTAGGCCTCGTTTGAAAGGTTCATCGTAGCAAAAAGTACGGGTACACTCAAGGGCAATCAAATCACACCTTGATCATAAAGAAATCTGGTAAAGGTAAAATTGCTATACTTATTGTCTATGTGGATGATATCATATTAATTGGTGAAAATGGGAAAGAGATAAATTATTTGAAGAGTATTCTGGTAAGTGAATTTGAGACGACTTAGGGAGTTTTTTACGCGGGTAGACAACATAAAACGAAATAATACGTGAATAGGTTCATCGCGGAAGAATTACAGGATTGAGTCCGGTGTCGTGAATGAAACATACGGCACCTGGGTCACGTATGTTCAACATACGACATGCTCCTGTCGTATATACAAAACACGGCACATGGTGTCGTGTTTGCGATCCACGGCATGGTGTCGTCTTCTCCATAGTCTGTCCACAGTTCACCATTTCTCGGTCGAACTCTCTCTCGCTCGAACTGTCCGCTCCGGTTCTCTCTCCAGCTCGACGAAGTCAGGCTTCTTCCTCCTCAACGGTCGACTGATAAAGCTGCTCACCCGTCACCTCCGCCATTGCCAGGCCTAGTGAATAGCTTCAACGGATAAAAAATGTAAGTAC
>JAVXUM010000037.1:16809441-16824115 GCA_035590655.1 Pouteria glomerata
TTAATTAAATATACCTACTTTAGTTATATTTTTATTAAAAATAATTTAATTCAATAAAAATAAAATGTATTAAATATAATTTATTATATTATTTATTATAAATAATATAATAAAATATTTATATAATAATTTAACTAATTAGATTCAATTATCATTAATATAATTTACTTAATTAATATTTTTAATGTATAATTAAATATATTAAATTAAATATTGATAAAATTAATTATTAATTAAATTGTATTTAATATATTTTTATATCAATAAAAATAATAAATTGTTAATTTAATATGTTTTTATATTTTTATATATTGGTTAAATATGTTAATATTAAATAAAATATATTTAGCGGTGACCGGAGTTGGGTGGGGCAGTGGCGGCAGTGGGAGGTGGTGGCTGAATGTTGGTGATGATCAACAGATGGTGGTGGTTGATGGTTGTGTTTGGTGGTGATTGTGTAAGAAAATGTGAAAACTAAAAATGAAAACTTTGAGAAAACTTTTCTATATTTTCACAATTTTTGATAATTTTGAAAATAATTTTCTTTTTTTTGAAAATTAAAAACTGAAAACAAATTTATCAAATGAGTTTTCATCTTCAGTTTTAAAAAAAAAATGAAAACAAAAATAGAAAACTGAAAACGAAATAGTTGTCAAGTGGGGCCTAAGGTTTAATATCTTTTTATGTGCCTACCTCCGTACCTGTATGCACAATTTGAACTTTGTGCCCATATCCACAATTTGATAACTTTTTTGACCAAGTTTCAATATCCCAAAATATAAATGGTAGGACATTCGGACACATACCTAAGTTTGACACCTGCACTCAAGTCTAAATAACATAGGTAGGGGTGGATATTCTGATTATTTTGAAACAATGTTGATTGTTGTCAATGGAACTCATCGGAGGGTAGTAAGATTAGAGTTCAGGTGGACTAGAGCTAGAAATGGTGAGTCTTATTCTTTCAGCCGGTTGAGCCTTGCTCCTAATGAAAGGGATGGTTTGACTTTCGATTAAAGACAAGCGTGGAAGTCCAAAAGGGGCACTAGTTAGGAGTCTCTTTGTGAAGTGTTGTTGAAGATGATTTTCTACGGGGATTGCCCACAGTGTATACCTAAAATGCCCCCATACACGAATGCCATCTTCTGTTCTAAAATGTCCCCAAACCTAGATACCCTTGTAGAAGATGAATTGTTAATATTTTCGCTCCCATCGGGACACTTCTTGATGAGGATGTCAGAGTCATTTTTATTATTTTTATTGTTATTATTATTTTGTTTAGGAAGTTTGTTTAGAGTAGAATTTCTGATTTTGATTTTGTAATCTTGATTTAGTCTAATCTTTAGTTATTTTTAGGATTTGTTAACCTATTTAAAGGTTGGAGTTATTAAGTTTTTGAGAGACTAGTTGATGGAATTTTATTGAGATAGTTGTGTTTTCCTAACTTCTTCCTTCTGTTCTTTGATTTTCTCCTCCTCCTCTTCCTTCTTCTTTTTCTCTCTTTACTTATTCTTCTTCTATATTACTTTTAATCTTTATGTTCCACACTTGGTATCAAAGTGAATCCCTGGTGAGAAAAAAAAATCCACTGTTTTCAGCTGCAAAAAAAAAACCCTAGGTCCACTGTGTTTTATCTTCGCAAGGGAACTTCATCGGCCGCAAAGAAGCACCCCACAAACCACTGCTAATAACTATTTTTTCCCTCGCCTGTCATTAACAAAAATCAGTCCTTTCTCTTGTCGATTGCCAAAGAAAAGCAGCCTTGACCGTAGTCACACATGTACATGCCTCAAGTGTCCCAAAGACCTTTGCATATCGCGCATTTTCAGCACTACCCAACTCTGGTGACCTCCACCGCTGGCATTGCCGCTCTTGGCGACCTTTCCGGTGACTTCGGAATTTTTCGGTGAAGCTTCGGCAACCGGCCGGTAAAGATCCGGTGACACTCCAGCGAAGGTCCAACAGCTTTCGGGACACTTTAGGACACTCTAAAATGTTTTTTACGATACTTGGGATAATTTTCGAGCCTAAATAGTGACCTGGTGAAGCTCCAGCGACCGGCCGGTGATGCTCTGGGGAGAATCCAGTGACTTCCAAGACACACCAGGACACTCCAAAACATTTTCCAAGATGCTTAGGACATTGTTCAAGCCACTTTACATCAAATCAGGTGCACTTGTTCCTCACCTCTCCTTTAGTTTTACATTCTGTGCACTTTGATAGTATTATTTTTATTTGTGTGATACCTTAACATCCCTTGTTTGCTACTCAACTTATATTATAACCTTGAACCCAATTTTATTAGCCTCTAATCCACTTTACCTACGCCACCTTCATAGGTATTTGTTCTTTGCATCCATAGCATTCCAACATTATTTTGCTACCTTTCCTATATGATTAATTGGCCATTAAAAAAAAAAAAGTTCTCTGTCTTCAATTTTAATTGTGAGCTTGACTAATTCATGAAATTTAATAAGTAGTATTTGCACCTCTCTTTTAAACTTTTGAATGATAAATCAGTCTATTACTTGCATTAAATTGAGTTCGGATTTTAACAATTTCCCCTTCCCACCAAAAAAATCACTTTTTTTTTTTGCTTGAATTTTTGCTCATACACTTGTATTAAGTGAGTTGTTTATTGATCGCAATCATTGTTAGTTGAGCTAGTATTGCATGCAATTGCGTAGTGATCGTATTCTTACCTATAGCTCACCTACTCATAACATGAGTAACCCCAAAGGTAATGATTGAATAGTCCAAATCTTTGTGGGACTACAAACTCAAATAACGGCACTTCAGGCTAAAATGAATGCTATTCGTCAGGATACCCAAACAATCCGTTGGATGGTGACCTTTCGGATATGCCTGACAATTTGAACCGTTGTGGTAAAAAGGACGATAGAGTACCTTATAGGTATAATCCTGTCCCTCAAAATCGTGAGAGAGATTATAGAAGTTTTGACTCTAAAGATGATGCTATCTTCATCAAGTGGAACGTCTATATAAGAATATTAAGCTAGATATCCCTACTTTTGATGGTCATTTAGATCCTATCATTTTTAGTCGGTGGATTAGAGATATGGATCGATATTTTAACTGGTATAGGTTTACAGAGGGCAAAAAAGTGGAGTTTGTGAGCATGAGATTGTTTAGTAATGCTCAGCTATTTTGGGAGAGTGTCGAAGATCTCTTAGCGAGGTGCCATGCGCCCCCTGCCTCCTCCTCGAACTTGGGATGATATGAAACATCGTCTTCAAAAGAAATACTTGTCTAGATCATATAAAATTAATTTGCTAGATCAGTGGAATAATCTTAAGTAAGGAAATAGGTCTGTAACTAAGTATGTGACTCAGTTTGATGAATTTAGAATGCGGTGCAATATCATAAAGGATGAAATCCATAACCTTGAGTAAGTTTAGACAAGGACTCTATGACGACCTTAAGAGAGAACTTGTTCTTAGAGGTATGACCATTTTTGATTATGCTTACACCTTAGTTCAAGACTATGAGTTGGTTACCAAGGGTCCCAGTGGACCAAGTTTCAATAGTAGCTCTTCCTCACACCATGTTTCCTTTTTGAACTCTAAGTCAGTCTTAAGTCCGCCTCCACTTGGTACCAAACCACTGAATAAGCATAAAAGAAAAGGTACAATGACTAATGTCCCAAAGAACTCATCCCATGCGTAATGTTTTAATTGTAGGGAATTTGGTCATATGTCCACTAACTTTCCGAAGAAAGCCTTAGTTATTGGAGAACATTCAGGGCATATTGATGATGACCACTTAGAAGAACAAGTTTATAAACTGAATCTAGAAGATTTTGGTAATCTGGAGGATGACTGTGGTGATACTGTCTTACCTTGCATTAGAAGTTCCATTCTTCCCACTCATGTAGATCCTTCATATGGCACCTTTGATACCTCACGATTAGGTGTAGTACGTTGTGCTCTAACACAGCCTAAGGAGGTTGATGACTGGCGTCATCATTCCATTTTCCATACCTTTATCAAAATTAATGGCAAGCTGTATAAAGTCATCATTGATAATGGGATTTGCATTAACGTTATTTCTATGAGTACGGTCTCTCGCCTATGGTTTTTCCTCACCCTAATCCTTATAATGTTTCTTGGGTTGACATCTCATCCATAGGAGTAAAAGAGTGTTGGTTAGTACCCATTAAATTTCTTCAATATAAGGACCATATCTGGTGTGATGTAATTACCATGGATGTTGGTCAAATAATTCTGAGTCGACCTTGGTTGTTTGATGGATGTAACCATTTGTGGTCGTACAAATTCGTGATCTTTTGTATTTAAAGGAAAGAAAATTCAACTCAACCCACTGCCCCCAAAGCCTGTTGATTCCCACAGGGAGAAGAAGGTTATGGAAACAAAAGGGTTACATTTTATCAACCTAAAAGAATTTAAGCGTGAGGTTATTAGAGAATTTGTCGTGTTTGCAGTCATCGTTACAAAAATTTCTTTAGATTCTCAGTCTTTGGTTACTGAAGAGGCCCATTAGGTACTTCAAAATTTTCAAGATATTTTTCTTGAGGATTTATTTAATCATTTGCCTCCTGAACTTGCTTCATTATAGGATGAATCCTTCTAAGCATGCTGAACTGCAGCGTTAAGTAGGTGAACTCCTTCATAAAGGGTTCGTCTGTGAAAGCCTAAGCCCTTGTGCCGTCCTAGCTCTTTTGATGCCAAAGAAAGATGGCTCTTGGAGGATGTGTGTCGATAGTAGAGCCATAAATAAGATCACTTTAGAGTATCATTTTCCTATTCATAGGTTAGATGACATGCTAGACACGATGGCAAGTGCCATAATTTTCTCTAAGATAGATCTTAAAAGTGGGTACCACCAAATTAGGATTAGGCCAGGAGACGAGTAGAAGACTGCCTTCAAAACGAAGGATGGTCTTTGTGAGTGGTTGGTAATGCCTTTTAGGCTCTCTGATGCCCCTAGTACTTTTATGCGAGTCATGACCCAGGCACTTAGGTCTTTTATGGGATGATTCTTAGTGGTTTATTTTGATGACATCTTTGTGTATAGCAAGTCTAAAGAGGAACATGTGGATCACATTTCTTAGGTTTGTTTTGTTCTTAGGAAAAGAAATTGTATGCTAATTTGAAGAAGTGCTCATTCTCTGTTTATAAAGTTTCTTTCTTAGGTTTCATTATCTCCTCTGTCAAGGTTTCTGACCTGAACTTACATTTGTTCATGATGTTTGAAGTTTGCATTGGATAGCCTCTTTCTATCACCATTTCATGAACGGTTTTAGCACGATCATGACTCCTTTATGAAAGGAGGTGATTTTAAATGGACGGAAGAAGCTGCTAAGGCTTTCAAGGCTATAAAGAAGAAAATGACAGAGGCCCTTGTGATGTGTCTTCCAGATTTTTTTAAAGTGTTTGAGGTAGAGTATGATGCTTTAGGCGTAGGTATGGGTGGTGTTCTTAGCCAAGAGCGTCGCCTTGTCGCCTATTTTAGTGAGAAGTTAAGTAAGGCCAAACGAAGATACTCTACCTATGACAAGGAGTTATATGCGGTAGTACAGGTTTTACGACATTGGCGACACTATCGACTCCCTTAAGAGTTTGTACTCTACTTTGATCATGAAGCCTACGGTATCTTAACACTCAGAGAAAGCTTAATTATAGGCATGGTCATTGGAGTGAGTATTTATAAGCTTATTCTTTTGTTTTAAAACATAGGAAAGGAGTTGAGAACCTAGCCGCTGATGCTCTAAGTAGACATATTTTCTTGTTGATTGCCATGAGTGTCAAAGACATAAGATTTGATAGGCTTAAAGAAGATTACATGTCATACCCTGACTTTAAGGACATTTATGTGTCTGTGTTAGAGGGCCAGTCTAACCCTTCTAGTGACTTTCGCCTTCAAGATGGTTTTCTTTTTAAAGCTAATAAGTTATGCATCCCTAGGATGTTTGTTTGCGATTTTGTAGTTTAGGAGACTCATCAGGTGGTCTTGCTGGTCATTCTGGGGGTAGTAAGACTATAGAGGAAGTTAAGTGTCAACTTTATTGGCCAAATCTAAAACGGGATGTGGCTAGAATTATTAGTCAGTGTTGTGCTTGTCAGTTGGCTAAACAGAAGAAACAAAACATTGATCTCTATACACTCCTTCCTGTCCCTAGCTGTCCATGGCAAGATGTGAGCATGAACTTTGTCCTTGGTCTTCCTCACACTCCTAAAAAGCACGATTTTATTTTTGTTGTTGTGGATCGTTTCTCCGAAATAGCCCACTTCATTTCTTGTAGTAAAATCTCTGATGGTTCTAGCGTTGCGTGGCTATACTTTGATGAGATTGTCAAATCGTATGGCCTTCCTAAAACTATTGTGTTTGAATAGGGATGTGCACTTCATTGGTCATTTGTGGAGGATCTTGTGGCACTTAGTTAATACTAAATTGAAATTTTCTGCTAGTTATCATCCTCAGACAGATGGCCAATCCAAGGTAGTCAATCGTAGTTTAGGAAACCTTTTGAGATATTTGGTTAAAGAAAACCTCAAAAACTGGGATTTGATCCTCTTTATAGCTCAACTAGCCTATAATAGCTCTATTAATAGGTCATCAGGTATGAGTCCATTTGAGATTGTGCATGGTTATAAACTTAGGAAACCATTAGATTTGATTCCTATGTCTCCGCATTCCCCTGTGTCTATGACTTCTGAGTCCTTTACACAACATTTACATGACTTGCATATTGTGATCAACAAACAACTCGAAGTGAGTAATGCATCTTACAAACTCCGGGCTGACACACATAAAAGACATATTGAATTTAATGTTGGGGATTTTGTTACGGTTCGAATTCGTTCGAAACGGCGTCCATTTGGGCCCAGTTCGAAATTGCATCCTCATAGTACTGGTCTTTTCAAAATTTTAAAACAGGTTAGTCTAAATACTTATGTTATTGATATTCCATCAGAATTTGGTTTTAGCAATTCATTTAATGTTGAGGACCTAGTTGCTTCTAAAGGCCAAACTGTTATCCCAATTAATCCTTTTACCTTTTCTCTAAATGAGCATCCCCCTGAACTTGTACCTTCTTTAGCCAAACTCAATCATGATACTGTTAAACCTAACCTTGAATATAATTATGAGCTTGATTCTGATCTTAAACCTATTTCTCTACTCACACCAACACCTGTTGCTTCCACACATATATATGAAATTGATGCTGTTATAAGTAACTAGGTCATTTTTACTAAGGAAGGAGCAGTTCAACACTATCTGGTTTGTTGGGTGGGTCGACCTGATTTAGACTGCACCTGGATTTCTAGTGATACCTGGATCTCGTAGTCACTAGGATCTTCCTTCTCTGGCAGCGAGCTATGCCAGGTTTAGATTACCTCCCATGCACATTTACAAGCGTTGGGGGAAGGTAGCACAGCACCTTAGCTTGTGGCTAGGTGATTGATTGATAGCATCTTTGATTCAGTTTTCACTCATTAGAGCTGGGTTCTTCTTAGTTCGGGAGAGTTGATGAGGACATCAGAGTTATTTTTATTATTATTATTTTATGTAGGAAGTTTGTTCAGAATAGAATTTCTGATTTTGATTTTGTAATCTTGATTTATTCTTTTCTTTAGTTATTTTTAGGCTTTGTTAACCTATTTAAAGGTTGGAGTTATCAAGTTTTTGAGAGACTAGTTGATGGAATTTTATTGAGATGGCTGTGTTTTCTTAACTTCTTCCCTCTCTTATCTGATTTTCTCCTCCTCCTCCTTCTTCTCTCTTTACTTATTCTTCTTCTGTATTACTTTTAATCTTTGTGTTCTGCATCACTTTTGATGTGTCATGGGGTTTTGGCATGGGGAGACGGTGGAGGTGACCTAGGTAGGGTGGACGTAGCGTTGATCACCTGCACATATTTAATAAACGAAGTGAAAGGTGCAACTATATGGTTCTGCCCCCTCTTTCCAATACATGAATTAAATCTCTTAATTTTTGTTCTGCTTTGACAAACTCCTTTGATTTTTTCTTCCTTATTTTATTTATGGGCCAAATTACTTTACTTCTAGTCCTAGGAGTTAGCAAGTATGATAAACTCCAGCTTCTGTCTATCTCACCGGGGATTTACTACAAAATCCTAGGTATATTTAAGCTGAACTACCAAGTAAAATATATTTTTAATCCAATTAAATTTAAGCTGAAGTAAAATGTTTAGATTTTTTTATTTTTTTATGAAATAGAAATAATATATGGTTAGGTTCCCATTGCTGATTGAATAAACAAGAAAGAAAATTTGATTCTCCTTCAACTTCTGCTGGATATATAATTTGGGTCAACTCAGTTTGTGCGCCAAACCAAACCAAACCAAACTAAGCCTCTTCCCACTAGGTTATAAAATTTACAAGGCTATAAAGTTAGATATTTCAATGAAACAAGAGTTTGTATGGAAATGGATGTATAGTGACTCCACTATTGCTTTATTCATATTCTTCTCAATTTCCAAGGATAAATTATGGAGGCAATGCTGAAAAGAATGTCTTCTTAGTAAAAATATAACGCCTTTTGTAAACATATAAATAGATATTTCAATGAAACAAGAATTTGTATGGAAATGGATGTTTATTCATATTCTTCTCAATTTCCGAGGATAAACTGTGGAGGCAATGCTGAAAAGTATGACTTCGTAGTAAAAATATGACACCTTTTGTAAACACACTAGTGAAGTTAAGCACTCTACAATTTGATTATTTTCCCAATATTTTGAACCATAATTCTCAATTACCCTCACAATAGCAACAGCAGCATCTGGGTTCTTAGTTTAATTTTTCTGCATGCTGTTACTTCTGAAGGGATAAATCTTCTGTTCTTTCTGCACTCCTCATGGTTTCACCTTTTTCTAAACTTGCCTTTGTGTCAATCAGCTGCTCGAAAAGCTACACGAAAAATGGAATTCGGGGAAGGAGCAACCATACCCAGCAATGTATTCTAGTGTTTTTGGTGGAATTATTCTTGATCCGGCAATGATGGTTATCCCAATAGATGATCATATGGTTCATAGAGGACATGGGGTGTTTGATACAGCTATCATCCTTGATGGGTGCGTGCTGTAATTATATTTGATAATAATGACATCTGCTTCAGATTAAACAATACTCTTCAAAATTACATAATTATAGTTGGATGTATTATATTTGAGAAGAAAATCATGATCCACCATAACCATAAACTTTGCCAAAAAATAAAAAGATAAAGAATAAACATGAATCACAATTTTGACAAAATTATACTGATGCATTTTATCTGTGTTCTCTCTCTCTCTAGTCTATAAATTTTTCTTTCACTTGTGTTTTTACCATGCTGTTTACTTTGAAGGGATTTCAGATTTGAAGTTTTGCACACATGATGACTGTTAAACTCTAGGACTTCATTAGCAAACTGTTTTCAAACTTAGACTTCAGTTTGTTTGAGTTTTGTGTTTTTTGTTGTCAACATCTATTCATGTTTGTTTATTTCCTCGTCTTATGTCTACTCTCACAATCTCAATGTGTTTTCACGCAAGCTAATTCAATGGGTGTCGAATTCATTTTTCTCCCCTTTACTTTTCCCACAGATACCTGTATGAGCTGGATGTCCACTTGGACCGTTTCCTTAGATCAGCATCAAAAGCAAAGATCCCTTTTCCCTTCCCTCAATCAACTCTCCGAACCATTCTTATTCAGCTTGCAGCGGCATCACAATGCAGGAAAGGAACTCTGAGGTACTGGTTGAGTGCAGGTCCTGGTGATTTCTTGCTCTCACCGGCAGGATGCCCAACGTCTGCGTTCTATGCAGTAGTGATCAAGGATGATTTTTTTCAGTGTAAAGAAGGGGTTAAGGTGATAACATCTACTATCCCAATGAAGCAACCTCTATTTGCCACTATGAAGAATGTAAACTACCTTCCAAATGTCCTCTCTAAAATGGAAGCCGAAGAGAAGGAAGCGTTTGCATCTATCTGGGTTGACGATGAAGGTTATATTGCAGAGGGTCCAAACATAAATGTGGCTTTCATAACTCATGAAAAGGAGCTCATTTTGCCCGTCTTTGATAAGATCCTCAGTGGATGCACAGCCTTAAGACTTCTCAAATTAGCACCTAAGTTGGTTGAGCAGGGGCATTTAAAGAGTGTAAGAACTGCCAATCTTACGGTGGATGAAGCCAAAGGCGTGGCTGAAATGATGTATGTTGGAAGCACACTTCCAATATTGCCAATTATCATGTGGGATGACAAACCCATAGGAGACGGTAACCGACTAACCACAAATTCTCATGTTCTATAGTTCGGACTTTGGAGTTAAAATAGGCTTTTGATCTTTAGTTATTGTTCATTGTATCCATGTCTTTTGATCATAAGTTGGGGTAGCTGAAATCTTGATTCTCACTTTTTGGCTCTTGTCGCTGTTAACAGGAAAGGTTGGACAACTGACAATGGCTCTTTCAGATCTGCTTTGGGATGATATGGTTGCAGGCAGTGAGACTCAAAGGTTTCTTGTTCCCTATTAACTATTGAAAACTCCCAATGAAGAGTGCATTGAAATAATGCATAATATTGCATTGGGACTTGTTGCCCTGATAGTCTTGCTTGTCATCAGTTCGTAAAAATTTGCTTTCCCATGCGTGAAAACTGCTTCTGTGTTCATGAATAACATTCAAGAACCGTCCAGAAATAAATCTCGAAGCTTTCTCTGCTTGAAAGTTAACTAGGGTTTGAACCTTGAACATGTTTGATATATGGGTATCTCTACTCTGGTACTTTTATTTTTTAAATATTTAGGTATTAGTAATGTTAAATGAACTCCACTTGGCTTTACATACTCCGAAAAAGTACTATTCATTGTGATAGCTGTTGGGAGATTAATACCTTGGGAATCTCTTTTAGTGATTGATAACATAGGATGTACGAAACTGAAAAGTTCAAGCCATGAGTTCAGAGCCCATACTATGCTATATTAGCCACAAATCCATCACTTAACTCTTAACGTGGGACAACTCTAATATGTACGCCCAACAATCTTCTCTTCACGTATGAATTCATCTCCACATTAGTGGGTTCTCCCTCTAGCAAAAAATTTTAACCTATTGTTTTGTGTTTTTGAGCTCTGTTGGGCTTGTTCTGCACACCATCTGTATACATATTCCACTGCTCAACTTCAATCTTATGGGCTTAAGAGTTAAATTTCCAACCGTGCTGAGTAGGTTCTTGCGTGCATAACATCCAACATACTAGCAACTTGGCAAGTGATTCGTGCGCTTTTGCTTTCAGTTCCAACACATCACTTTTCACTCACGTGAATGTAGTGGAATTTAGATTCGAAAGTGCAGAAGTATTTGGTGTTGCATTCATTCAATATGAACCCGGTAAATACCAAGATCATATCTATAAAGACCTAAATGATTTAAAAATGAATCATCTTAGGTGACAAGAATTAGGGATATTTTGATGACCTTACAAGAAATTGAAAAGTAAAATAAAAATTGAAAAGAATGTTGAAGTGCCGTTGGTTAAGAGAGAAAAAATTAAGATCACCTAAATATCTTGTTCTATGAATATGTTTCTCTCTTCTAGGAATTTAGATTCGACAGTGCAGAAGTATTTGGTGTTAAATTCATTCAATGAACCCGGTAAGTACCAAGATCATATCTATACAGACCTAAATGATTTAAAAATGGATCATCTTAGGTGACAAGAATTAGGGACATCTTGATAAGCCTTACAAGGAATTAAAAACTAAAATAAAAATTGAAAAGAATGTTGAAGCGCTGTTGGCTAAGGGTGAGAAAAAATTAAGATCACTTGAATACCTTGTTTTATGAATATGTTTCTCTTTTCTAAAAACAATAGAAATGTCTCACAATATATATGGAATGAAATCCTAGACGCATAGAGCTTCTGAAACCTAATTTAGAAAACTTCCACGTCGATGCTCACTCGAGCGATCTTCCCACAAGTATCCAATGAGATCCCATAAACTTTCTATGCTCTTCCCCTATGGTCAAAAATCTAGAAAATTTCATGTCAAAATCAACTGAATTAAAAATACATTCAAAATTACATATGCTATGACTCCCCCTTAATATAGCTTTCCTCCTTGATGTCGTATTTCACCTTTTGTGTTGACGTATGTATTAAATATACCTGTAAACTACACACTTCTCAAAAAAGAAATTCTTTGTGAGAGTACAAAAATATTAAAGAAAAAAAAAATAAGAAACATCTCCCCTAAAACCATACTTATCCCCCTTTTTGCCACGGAATTGACAATTCTTAAATATAAGAAAATAAAGAATGAGAAACAAATTTATGTGAAACCAATGAGGGATGGTGGAGGAAAATAATTTTGCAAAAAGTAATTAAAATTTAAATTTAAAAAGTGAACTTTTTTAGCTTGAGCACTTTAGTCTATTTTTCAACATACTATAATCAAGACTGTACTTTAAGAACGTTATATTGAAATAATTATCACACTACATGTCATGAAGAAGGAATTTATCGAAATAAAATTTTCATATCATGAGTTGTCTATATAAGGCATAGAAGTGATCAAATGCCGGTGATGTATATGTGTAAGATCAAGTTTGACATATTGAAATTACCAATCTAATAGAATACCTAACAATATTCTCCTTTGACGATTTCATGTCAAAATTAACTGAATTAAAAATACATTCAAAATCACATATGCTATGACTCCTCTTTAATATAGCTCTCCTCCTTGATGTTGTATTCAACCTTTTGTTTGACGTGCGTATTGAATATACTTGTAAACTACACCCTTCTCAAAAAAGAAATTTCTTGTGAGAGTACAAAAATATTAAAGAGAAAAAAAAATTTAAGAAACATCTCCCTTAAAGCCATACTTATCCCTTTTTTTGTCATGGAATTGACAAATCTTAAATGCAAGAAAATAAGGAATGAGAAACAAATTGACGTGAAACCAATGAGGGATGTGGGAGGAAAATCATTATGCAAAAGGTAATTAAAATTAAAATTTAGAAAATGAACATTTTTAGCTTGAGCACTTTAGTCTATTTTTTCAACATACTATAATCAAGATTGTACTTTAAGAACATTATATTGAAATAATTATCACACCATATGTCATGAAGAAGGAATTTATTAAAGTAAAATTTTCATGTCATGAGTTGTCCATATAAGGCATAGAAGTGATCAAATGCTGGTGATGAATGTGTGTAAGATCAAGTTTGACATATTGAAAAGACACACAAATACGTAAGCAGCTTAAACAGATGCTACAAATGGATTATAAATTGGTAACTTGCAATTTTCAACCATTTTTCTTTCTAATTTTTCATTAATCGTAATAGTTCACCTCCAAGCATACTTTTAGTCATTTTTAATGAATTTTCAATTTTGTGTATTCATTTGGTGGCTTTCACACACTAATGGATAGATAGCTTTTTACATATATCATCAGTATGTCAACTTGGTGACTTCACTCTATTTCATTTAGTAGCTGATAACACAGTGATTCCGGATGAGCATTGGATGATCCAAACTAAATCCAAGTTGCCGAGAATTGTTGTCTTAACACTGGTGTGATGCCTGCCGAAGAGCCTTCGATGCTTAAGTTAGCAAGAGAGTTGAGAAAGTATTTTGGCAAAGTAACAGTAAGGTAGAATGTTGTGTGTACCTGGGCACCGGAGGTGGAGATATATATATAGACACACGCTGGGCCTGCATAGGCATTGAACATAGGAATAGTACTGAATTAGGCTTCTTGCTTAGTTAGGATATGTCACGTGTAGTCATTAATTCTCATGCTGATATCACTCAATTAGTTATCAAAATCGTTAGTGGGTAGGCAGCACCCTTATAGGCGAGTATTACGGAATATGTCAAAGGATGGTTATACCAGTGACCATAACGTAAGCATTTTTGTCTTATTAAAAGGATCGACCAAATCTCCCAACCATATGATTAGTCGGGCGGATCGAGTCAATGAACATCGGTCGGGTATGGGTGTTTAGTTGGGTGCATCCTATTAGATGCCCCCGATTTCTTCAGTCAGAAAAAGTGGTCGAGAGGAATCTAATATCTATTTCGGGTGTAACTGGTCGTTCGATCATGTCAAGTCGGTCGGATGCACCCTATCAGATGCCCCCAATTCCCTCGGTCTCCGAAGAAAAGCGAGAGAAATCATCAATTCAGGTCATTACTTGGTCAAGTAGTTAGATGCCTCCAACACGTTCGATCAGAACGAGGAGACAAAGGGAATTTTGATAATTTAAACATGTACATATATGACTCTCTCTCTTTTTGTGTTGGAGGTTACTCCCAAGTATAGGAGGTCAATTATAGTGGGATTAAGGTAAGTCCCAAGTCAATTCCGCAAGGAGCCTACTTGATTAAAAATCAAGGGTCTGGTCCTTTCCTCTTTTAAACTCAATTTTGGGAAAATACTTGCCAATGACTAAATGAAAAAAACACAAATTATTTTTTGTTTTCAATTCAAATGAAATTAATAAACCAAAGATGATGGTTGTGTCATGAGTGGTTCGATTTCTAAGATAGCTTGGTCATAGTTTCATATTGGGAAATGAGGTTTATTCTTTTTTCAGGGACATGGAATCAGAGTATAAATTACTAAGAATTTGTTCTAAGAACCTAACTTTGACTTTATCAAAAGCAAAA
>JAVXUM010000037.1:16943331-16954705 GCA_035590655.1 Pouteria glomerata
CCTCTTCATTTTCATCTTCATCTTCCACAATCTTAAACGCAATCTCCGTCTTTGCCTTCCGAGGTTTAAACATATTTGTCTCATAGGTTTGTAGTGATCCCACAAGATCCTCTATTCTCATCGAATTTACATCACTAGCTTCTTCAATAGCTGTAACTTTAGAATCAAAAGTACGAGAAAGCGAACGCAAAATTTTACGTACCACTTCATACTCCGGAATGTGTTCACCAAGATTATGACAGGAGTTGACAATATGACTAAGCCGAACATAAAAGTCATCAAATCTTTTTTCGTCGTTCATTCTTAAGCCTTCAAATTCTAAAGTCAATTTCTGGAGCTTACTTGTTTTGACTTGTTCGTTTCCTTCATGAGTATTTTGCAGAATTAACCATGCCTTGTGAGCACTCGTACAACTTGAAATCTGACAAAACTTGTTGGGACAAACTGCTGAAAAGATAGCACTTAGGGCTTTAAAATTTCACTCTGAACTTTCTCGTTCTGCTCTCATCCACGTCAAAATCGGCTTTGGCTCTCTCCTTCCATCTACTCCATATGAAGGCTCTTCCCAACCTTGAACCACAGAGGTCCATACACGATAATTAATTCCCAAAAGAAAAGCTTGCATTCGTACCTTCTAATATGAAAAGTTTGAACCATCGAACCATGGGAGTCTGGTGCTTGGGCCTCCTTCGCACGGTGGATCCATTAGTTTAGATTAAATCTTCACTCAAGAACGTAGAGTGACCTGCTCTGATACCAATTGAAAATTCTAAACCACCTAAGCAATCCACAAAACAGAAAAAAATAATACCAGAGAATAACGAGGAAACCCTTTCATAGGAAGAAAAACCTCTATTAACAACAATCCCTACTATCAACGGGTTACAAGACTTTACTAAGACTCTCTATGACTCACTCGCACGAATCTGTTCAACGCTTTTGCTCGAATCACTCGATTAACTCTACAAGTAGAGCTTTCTGCTTCACACAGAAAGTCACGAATACAATAAATCAAGAAAAATAACGCTTAAGTTTACAAGAATAAAATCTCTCTATTTAGTTCTCTATAATATGTTTCCCTAGCCCTCTTCTTCATTAAGGTTGAGTACATATATATAGAATTACATAGACTTGCCATAATCTGGCAAAATAGGAAATTAAATAGAAATAAGAAATTCACTGCTTGCACCCTCGCGCTCCAATCCCCCAGCATGTGGGGTCTATTAGAATAATCCTGCAGTGTAAAAAAACATGGGCGCAGCCGCGCGCTCCAAGCTCCCAGCAAGCGCAGCCACGTGCTCCAAGCTCTCAGCGGGCGCAGCCGCGCTCTCCCCGCACCGACCGTGGCTGCGAGGTCCTCTAGAATTCCTCTGTGTGTACTGCTTGTTTTCTACATCAATTAAAATTCCACTTTAACTTGATTTTGAAAACTTACTGATCTCTTTTGAACTGATTCTCAAATTATCTTTTCTTATCCATCTTAGTATTATGTGTTTTAGAAATTTTACTGGATTCACAATTTTTTATCAATCGAAAACTTGATCAATTAGGAAACTCTTTCAAATTTGAATTCTTTTTAGCAATTCTTTTTTAACTTAAAATTGTATATAAAGTTGCCATTAAAATAAACTTTACACAGAAATTGAGAGATGATGTTTAAAATTGGGCTTGGGTTGGTGCAGGAGGATATCGTCTTACAATTGTTTTGCTCCAACCTATTTTGATATATTATTTGGGAGATGATGTTTAAAATTGGGTTTGGGAGATGGTAGGTGAAATTGGGGGAGAGGGAGGGAGTAAACAAACTGCCAAGGCATTTGGTGCAGGAGGATATCGTCTTACAATTGTTTCGCTCCAACCTATTTTGGTATATTATTTACTTATTATATATATTAAGATAATAAAATAAAACATATTTGTATATACATAAATCCATACAAATATGTGGATAAATGCAGCGAATGTGAATGTGAATGTGATGATTTCAGTCACCCTTTAACTTTTGTTCAATCCAAAACCCACCCAAGAAAGAAAGAACTTCGAACGACTTTTTTAGTTGAAAAGACAAGAGAAAGAATGAATGAAAGAAAAGCAAACAGAAAGATAAAAGTTTACCTTCCTTGTTCAGAACCTATTCTATAAGCTCGTTCATCCAAAAAAAAAAAAAAGAAAGAAAAAAAGAAATCCATTCACTTGCCGTGAAGAGACGGAGAGAGAGACAACAATCAGACTTGAAAATCAACTCATGATATTCATATCACGTTGTTCAAGAGTGCGCAGTCAACCCCAAAAATAATAACAGTAAAATAAACTCAGAAAAGTTAATAGAAAATAAAAGAGGAGGAAGTAACAATTACATTTTGGGAGCAATGGAGGAGAGGTCAAGTTGTACAATTGAAACAAGATCGCTACCAGTCCCTCCTAACCAATCCAACAACAATAATCCTCCTCCACTTCCCCTTAAGGTTCTCTCAGACTGAGTTACAATTCAATTTTTTTTTTTTTTCAAGAAGAATCAGACTTAGAAACTCGGGGAGATGTTACCGGAAAGAGGGGCAGAAGCTGGGGTTCGGACCCTCTTGGGGTGGTTCCGCCTCTGGGTGATGGGTGCAGGTAAAACCCCTTCTCAGCGATTGCTTTCTCTTCCTCCGACGAACTTCCAAGCGAAGGAGAAGACTTGTTAAACGGGTCTTCAATCAATGGCGTCACCGGACTTAGAACTAGCGACGGAAAATCGAGTATGCTGGGCGACAGGATTTCCGGCGGCTTCTGAGCCAAGCCTGGGATCAAAGGGCTGATCATGAGGCCGTTCTTGAGGCTGTTCCTTCGCTCGTAAAGCTTGAACCCTTGTCTCTTCTGCCCGGTCTTCATTGGCGGTATAAAACCTTTGGACGACGGCGGAGGATCTGAGGACGGCGGTTTGGATGCTTGCCTCGCCGTCTCCAACGATCCGGTGAGCGTCTGAACTACCTCTTTGAATGTGGCTGTGTCTGCTTGGACGAAGGTTGTTGGGTGGGGATTGGTTTCAGATCTAGCAATGATTTTTGGGGTCAGTGAAGGGGTTTGAATAAGGCCTCCACTGCCACCGCTGCTTCCATTGCTGTTCGGGGAGTTTGTGGGAGATGATGGGTTCTCTCTCTTCTGAGCTCTGGAAGTGATCTCCATGCCTGCAACCATCCACAACAAAGTCTAGAGAAGAGGTGGAGAGAGAGAGAGAGTAGTTGACGGTGGTTTGGGTGGAGATGAAGATATAAATGATTGAGAAAAACAAGGCTCGATGAGAAAGGGGATTTGCTTGTTGGATTTTGTTTTCGTTGTGCTCTTTCTTCTTCCCCCTTTTTTTTTTTTTTTAATTTTCAATTAGTGATTAAAAATTTAATATCTTTTTGTTGTTGAAAAAAAAATAATTTTTAGCAGTTAATTGTTTATTTTTTTATTTATTTAATAAATTTATTTTTCATAATTAAAAAATTTAAAATCTAAAAAAATAATTTTAACTATTTTAAGAAGTATAAAAAATTAAAAGTTAAGAAAATTTATTACACTTCTTAAAGGGTTACAAGGATTTAAGGTACAAAAGTCGACAGTTTTAATTTTTTTAAAATTTAATAATCTTGATTTAATTTAATTTTTTAAATAATTTAATGACATCTAAATGATTTAATAGTTTTAATCTCTAAATAAAATTGTAAGATCATTAATCTTCCGTACATAAATTATTAAATTACTTTTTAAACTTCAATCCGTGTAACTCTAGAGTCTTAGATTGTGTTTGGCAACTATCACCTAATACTTAACTTTCAGTTATTCACTATTTTAATTTTTTTAAATTAATTAAAGTCATCTTTTTATATGTTAAATTTTTTTTAAATAATAAATTCCAATAATATGAAATTAACAAAAGTTAAAAAATTAAATATTATAAAAAATTAACTTTTTTTTTTCTTTCTAAACACAAAAAGAATTAATTTTTTGCTTTCTAAATTTTACTTAAATGTGCGTTTGACAATTATAACTAAATACTCAAGTTTTTGGCTTTTTTAAAATGATTATATTTACTTTCTTAGATTTTTAACTTTTTTTAAATTATCAAGGGCTGAAATGTTGAATTAATAAAGAATTAAAAACTAATTATTAAAAAATTAATTTTCCTTTACTTTCAAACACAACAAAAATATGATAATAATTTTTTAATGGCTAAATAGTGCTTCCCAAAAACAGCATTATTGTTTTCTATATGCTTGATAGTTGGAGCCGGGGATGGATTAGCTACTCATAAAGGGGGCTTTTGGTAGTAAAATTTTTAATAAAAAATTTTTAATTTTTTATTATTAAATGTTTAATAAATTATTAATTTTTTGTTACTTTTCTCATTTATTATAATAATTTTTTAACTTAAAAATTATGAAAATTTATTAAAAATTATCAAAAGTTGTTTAAAAATTTTATAAATTATTAAAAATTTTATTAAATACTTAAAAATTATAAAAGACTATTAAAAATTAGTATTTATTTTATTTAATATACAAAAAAAATTATAATTTTTAATAAAAATTAAAAATTAAACCTCTACACACTCCAAAAAAAAAAAAAAGCAACACGCAGGTGGGATATGTTGAGATCTTTGGGGCCATCGGCAGCATCAAGTGGGGGAAGTGGGAATATCAATTTCAACACATTTGAGTGTTGACTTCAGAGGCCTGGCCACAGTGCAGGGTCTGGTGTGATTGGGACGGGGTATGCTTGTGTACGGTTGATCGGCGTAGGTGTGTTTGAAATTATATTAAATAAAATAAAATTATAAAAATTAATATTTTAAGTTTTATATATTAAATAAAAAATTTAACTTTTATGATTTTATAATTTATATTTATAAAAATTTACAAAATTTTATATTAAATCATTTTATTTTATTGAGCAACAAACTGCACCGCAACACCTTTCCATAATTGCACCAAAGGCAAGCCCCATTTGTGCATGGCCCCACCTTCTCGTACTTCGCAATTACTAGTCATTTCTTCCTACATTTCCATATCCCATTTGACAGGAAAAAAAATCAATTTATGTTGAACTATATTTCTCGTTTAAAATGATTTTTTTCATTAAAATTTATTTATTTAGTTTTTTCTTGGTAAATTTGTATAATATTATTCATATATTTAAATTCTTTTTAAAGTGTAAATAATATGCCAAAAATTATCAAAAAGTAAATCAAATTTTTATAAAAGAAATTTTATAAAATAAAAAAGTAACTTAAAATAAATTAAATGATGCAGACACCCAACTTCGCCCTTTTGATTCGAACAATGCAAATTCACACCAGTCATTTACAAGATAGTCTTCACATAAAACGATTTCAAAGCTTCACAAAAAATCCCAAAGTAATTAATCTTGTAGTTCAAGCCTTCCGTCTAGCGTCAATTAGCGTGGTTGGTGGTGGAGGATAATGCAAGTTTATAATTAAATTTACACATAATAGTTAATTAACTATTAAAGATCTTAATTTTTTTTATATTCACATATTTTTGTCTTTTTGCACAATATATTCAAGAACATATACCTTAAATCATTATTATAAAAATCTGAATGCGAAAAGTTATTTTCAAAATATTGTTCTTAAATCTTCTATTTCAATAAAAATAAAACCTTTATGGAAAATAGAATTTTTCATTCTTACTCAATAAACCTTAATGTGTTGTAATTTAATGTATATGAATGAATGAAAATCATTCACTATTTATAGGGAGAGAGAGTACTGAATTCTTAATTAGTCATCTAATCTTTACCGTCCATCAAAACAGGATATGGTTAAAAAAAGTAATTCACAATCTTTTGCTAATAATAATTCTTCTAAATAAATCCTTATCAAATTTAGATTTTTATATGACTCGCTTTAATTGGAGCAACAATTATTGGAATTAATAATTAATTAATTCTAACAGTCTCAAACTTAGTCCGTATAATAATTCTAGAGTCATAATTTGATATAGGAAACATAAAGTGTGCAATAACATTAGAAAAGTTATCTTAATGGCTTACCTTAATTAAATAAAATATTAATAAAAGTCATGGCAATTCTATACTAATTCAGGAGTATGTTTCCTTTCATATACTACGTCATCAGTGATTTATTTAACAAGATTTATAAGGTGAGTTATACTCAATGGTTCAATAATATCTTTTTTTTTTTCAAAAGACTATTTCTGTCACATTAAATAATTTACATACATGTAAACAAATATTGTAAATCAAAATTTTATAAGTTTAGAAAATCTTATTAGATATCAAAACATAATCTCAAGTAAACAAATATTAAGCAATCCACAAGTAAATTAATATTTGCTACTCTCAAGACTCATCTTTTTAGCTTGTTACATAAATATCTTTGGAGGTAACTTTTTTGTAAGTGAATCTGCTATATGAATACTCGTACAATGTATTAATTGACATTTGTTGTTTCTGAACTTCTTTAACAAATAGGTGTTTTAAGTTAATGTGTTTGGCTGCCTTAATATACCTATCATTACTTGAAAAGAAAACTATAATAACATTATTATAGTAAATTTTCAAGATTTAGAAATAGTATCCATAACTCGTAACCCTTGAACAAAATTGTACAATCATAATCCATGATTTGTAGCCTCAAAGTGGGCAACAAACTCAGCCTTCATTGTGGATGATGCAACAACTCTTAGCACTCTTTTATGAAAGTAGCTCTTCTCGCGAGGAGAAAAACTTAATGAAAAGTACTCTTCCTGCTATCAACACATCCTTCAAAATCTGAGTCTGAATAATCAATCACCTCAAAGTGATCAATTCTTATAAATGTGAGTATGTAATTCTTTATCTGTTACAAATATCATAAAAAATTATTTGCAGTTTTCAAATGATCAAATCCCAAGTTATTTTAATATCTATATAATGTCCCAAGAACAAAACTAATATCTTGCCTAATACGAACGTGTGTATACATTAGACACCGATCAATAGAAGTATAAGGAATATCTTTCATACTTTTACATTCCATTCAATCTGGGGATATTAACTTAAGTTAAACTTATCCCTCTTTTAAATTGAAACAATGGTGGAATCATAATTATATATATTAAAATTTTCTAAAACTTTTAGTGTAGGCTTTCTAAGATAATCCTAACATTTCATGCGATATATCTCAGAATATTTTTATTCTTATCACAAAAGATGCCTTTTTCATATCTTTCATTTCAAAGTTTTTTGAAAGAAAATTATTAATTTCACATAGCAAACAAAAGTCACTGTTGGTTATAAATAAGTTATCAACATATAGTATTAAAAAAAAAAAAAAAATTGCTCCCACTAGTATTCATGTATATACGCCTATCAACAGTGTTTTCTTAAACCTAAATGAATTAATAGTATCATGAAACTTAAGATACCATTATTGGAAAGCTTATTGAAGTCCATATAGTGACTTCTTTAATAGATAGAGCCTGTTTTCCTTTCATTCTTTTAAGAAGCCTCCTAGTTGTGCCATTTAGAAAACTTATTCTAGACTCACATTTAAGAAAGTAGTCATTACATCTATATGCTATAGTTCTAGGTTAAAATGAATTATCGCTGCCAAAATGATTCTTAAAGAGTCATTCTTTAATACATGAGAGAAGTCTCATTATAATTAATGCCTTCTTATTGGTTAAAATATTTACGTACAAGTCTACTTTTATGTGATTCAATATTGCCCTTTGAATTGTGTTTGGCTTTCTAAAAACCCATTTACTCTCAACTCTTTTATGTATTTCAAGCAATTCGATTAACTCTCAAACTATATTGACATTTATGGCATCAATACATTTAGTAGAATCATTACTATTAATGACTTCTAAATATGTAATTGTATCATTAGTATCCCCAGTATTATATTTAGATTCTTTCAAACACACTACATAGTCATTCGAAATAGCAGATTTTCTATTTTATGAGATCTTCTTAATGCTACTTCTTGTGGTGCATCTATATCAAGGTCATTAGTTACAGTCTCATCATGGGAATTTTCAGGTTACTGATCATTCATTTATTGTTCATTATTGTTGATTGTATCAACATCATTGGAAATACTAAGATTGTCACGAATTAGATGTAAGGGAAATTGTACCCTAATTTGTTGAATGATTGCATCCTTAACTTTACCCTTCCCACTAACTTTACTATTCTTAGTAAATCTAACAATTTTGATTTCAACAATTCGTATAGTTTGGTTATGATAATAAAATCTATATCCTTTTGATTTTTCTAGATACCCAATAAAGAAATAAGTAATTGTTCATGCATTCAGTTTTTTTTTTTTTTTTTTTTTCATGCAGATTATAAATTCTTATTTCTACTAGGCAACCTCAAACATACAAATGTCTCTAATTGGGTTTCCATATTTTCTACAGTTCAAATGTATGTCTTTCGAATTGCCTTACTAGGAATCATATTTAAGACATACATATCAATTTTAAGAGCATGCATTCACAATGATATAAGTAATTTTGTATTACTCATCATACTCTTAACCATATCCATAAGGGTATAATTACATCTTTCGGCTCACTATTCTGCCAAGGTTCACTTGTTATTATGTATTGTGCATAAATACATAAACATTTAAGGAGTTTAACGAAAGGTTTACATATGTCTGTATGCATTATTTTTAGAAATTGGGTACTTTTTATAGCTTATTTCTTTGTATATTTGGACTATTTACCTTTAATACAATCCACATACATATCAAAATCACCCTAATCTATATTCAAGAGAATTTCTTCTTTTATTAATCATTTAATTCTTTTCGTGGATATGTGCCACAATCTTTTATGCTACAAGTAAGATGAATGCTCATAAAATGAGTCACATTTAGTTCCAACATTATGATGTAAAGTAAAAAGAGATTTAGAAAAAAAAAAAAAAAAGTGTTCAAGGTTAATCTGATACAATCCATTTACCGAAATTTCAGATGCAACAAGGCAAAAAATCTTAAATAAATCGAAAAAAAGTATCCTTACATTGAGTTTGAAACATGAGTACTTAAACTAGAAACAATACACCAAGTATTAGACGGAATATCAATTAGGTTTGGTTCAAAATATAATGAAGCCATAAGCTTACTCTTCTTTTTGAATCATACCTTACGTTTTAGGTAATCTTTTTGAAAGTGTCCACTCTTTTATAAAAGTGTCACTTTATATTTTTTTTCCTTCTTAGAGGCAAATTAATCAGATTCATCCATTATATCAATTACAACACTAATAAGGATAAGTAAAACGTAAATGAGCTACAAAGTATGTTGATTCAATAAGAAGGAAGAATTAAGCAGCAAAATGGTCATATAACGCATTCGATGGTGAAAAAATGAGCTAGAAAAGGTCCATATTCTAGTGGTAAAAAGTTTAGGAAAAATTGGACGAGAAAAGACTCATCTATAGTCATGCTTAAAGCCTTAATTTTGCTACTAGATTAGTCATCTCAATAATGTGCTCATTTATGGTATAGGTACCATCAAAACACATGGTGGTCAGTTCAGGCATAAGTTTTTCAACAAGTAATTTGCCATGCCACGACTGGATTAGCGCACCTAGCCGATGAGCACTAGTTGTGAGTCTTTATTGCGACATGGTGCATTTAAAATTGCCCAAATATGAAAAAGTATATTTTATATTAAAATAGGGCCTTGATTACAAATACTAAGAGTCGCTACTTGATACTTTCAAAATAGGTGTGCTGAGAAACCCGAGTTTTAGTTATAGTTTAAAATAATTTTGGTTATGTTTTTGAAAGATGTGATAAAAGGTCTGTTTTGATGACTCTCGACTAGTCTGTGCAATTAGAGATAGTGGGTCCGAGGGTGCGACTATGCACAGAAACCATTACTCCTGGATACCTAGGGATATCCAAAGTCCCTTTCCACTCTTTGCAGTCACAATCTCGTAAAATAAATTTCTAGTTTACAACGATCATTGTGTACAACTCATGAATGCAAATGATTTATTAAACATCAAGTGGTCAAGCCTAGTTCGTGTGTGCAACTAAAGTGAGATGTCTACCTATGAGTTTGTGTGTGTTGGGAATGAAGTATGAATTGAAAGATGGTCTATGAAGACCGAGGTGAGCGTATTTAAGCTATGTGCTCAAACTACCCACGTACCCTTTAAAGGGATCAAGTCGATGTAGTTCAGACCTAAGGTAGTTCAAACTATATGTATGTGTGTTAAGTGAATTGATATGAAGATGAAAGAGCCTAGCTCTAAGTCTAAGCTGGCACTTCGCACAGATAGTCTATGAAGATTATGAGGACTATACTCAAGTTATCTACTCGCACTACCTATGTACCCTTCTAAAAGATCAGGTCAACGTAACTCTAGGACTGTGCCTAATGCGAATATGATGTGCAAATAGTATGATAGGGTTAGTGTTGTATACGTGTTTAGTATGAAGGAGCCTTGCTCTTGAGATGGGATAAGAAAGAGAAAGAATCTTAGCTCTAAGTATGTGTTAGGAGTAATCATCTTTGTATTGTGAGATCCTAGCTCTATGATTAAAATGAAAATTAGCACCGTGATCATAACTTTAGAAAAGAGCTTCACTCTAGATGATAAAAGATAGCTAGCACCTCGTGCTTAACTGAGAAATAAAGCCTAGCTCCAGATGAAGGAAAACAGTTAGTGTCTAGCGCTTAACTAGAGGAAAGGTGCCTTACTCCACTTGAGAAAAGGCAGTTAGTGCTTAGCACATAATTGAGAAATAACTAAAGAAAAGAGCCTTGCTTCCAAGCAAGAAAAATAATCAGTGCTAAGCATGTAATTGGGGAATGGGGGCTTGCTTCAGAGAAGAGAAAGTTAACACCTTCCATCTAGCCAGGGAAAGGAGCTTGACTCGAAGTTAGCATTTCACATTGTGGTGACCGAACTTAAACCTTCTGCTTGAACTATCTACGTACCTTGTGAAGGGATAAGGTCTATGTAGCCCTACTTCTATAGTTTGAATTGATGTGTGAAGATCTAAGTGATGTAGTCTTGGCTCTAAGCCATCGTTTCATGTTGTAATGACTAGACATAAGCCTTTTGCACGAGCTGCCTACGTCATTTGTTAAGAGATCATGTCTATGTAGCTTTAACTAAGGTTTGTGCCTCACACATGTGAATGAGGAAGAACTGTTAGCACCTTACGCATAACTATGGAAAAGAGCTTAGCTCCAGACAAAAAGACAGATAGCGCCTGGTGCATAACTAGGGAAGGAAAGGAGTCTCGCTCTAGATGAGAGGTAACAGTTGATTACATTTGAAAAGTGTAATTACAAACTACCATATAGAATAGAAAATATACATTTGCATACTTAATTTTAAGTCATTTTTGCTAT
>JAVXUM010000037.1:16954805-16966927 GCA_035590655.1 Pouteria glomerata
CGATCCGGTCTTACCGGTTATTGTGCTACGACTAGACACCCTGCACTTGGGGTTGAGCCAACATTGAATACAAATTGACCGAGCAAGCAGCTATACCAACCGACCGAGCCCAAAAGACCAAACAAACTGATCTCTCTTTTCAACTCGAGGACGAAGAATCAGAGGAAGAAGATATGCCAATCTTTGACATCTTATTCCTAGACCAAGTTGGGCAGGCATCAGAGTAGTTGCCTAAGGAGCCCCCAACAAATAAGGCCCGAATAGCCAACACCAAGATTACCCCCTCCACCGAAGAAAGTTCAACAAAATGACGCCCCTGGCTCATTTTGGCTAGGAGATAGCTAGGGTCTCTTCCCCCGGTGCCGGAGTCACTAAAACAACCTCCAACTCATAGTCCAGGGGTTCCTCACAAGAGCCTCTCCTATCAAGCAGTTCTACTGCTTGGCAAAAGATGATGAGGGTTGTAGGAGATGAGAATCTATCCCATTTTCGTAGCACTCCCAGCTTGGAAATGGCTCAGAGCTTAAACCATGACATCTTCAAGGTACCGTCTGTTCCCGAAGCTGTTCTTTTTACTTTACTCATATTCATTTTGATTGTTATTATATCTTATTTATTTTACTTCTTTAAGCGTGACTAATAACCTCCTCCCCTTCGACAGGTTATGTTGAAGTCCTATGCTGTGTCCAAAAGGCTGGCAAACACAGAAAATGTTTTGTCTAATGAACGTAACAACTTAAAAAGAATAGTAACTGAGCTCACAGCGGTGAGAGACAATGAGGCGATCACAAAGGCCGAGAAAGAGGAAATAATGAGACACGAGAGGACCACAATTCAGGAAAATAAAAACTTGAAGATCGACCGGGCGACCATCTGAAAGTAGCTTGAGTTGACCAGAGCCAGGTTAGAGGTGGCCGAGTAGGAAATCAATGAACTTAAATAGCAACTCGAGAGTACTGAAGTCGATGCAATTGAAGACTTCAAATTGTCAGACAAGTATCAAGCTGTGCTCATGCCAATCTTTGTTGAAGGCTTCGAGCATGCCTGGGCTAAATTCTCGGCTGCCTTTCCCGAATTAGACTTCTCCCGAAATTAGACTTCTCATGGATCGAACCTGGTAACAAAGGTTCTGAGCAGAAAAGAAGGTCAACTGAAAGGGAATAAGTTAGGGAGAGCCAAAATGATGACACCGATGCCAGAGCCGATCGAGAGACCAGTGGGCATAGGAGTCACTCCAAAAATGCTGGTGCTCAAGAGGACAATGGTGGTTAAAAAGATAACTCTGCACTCACTTGAACTCTTTCTCTCGCAGCTTTTGTTCATGTGATCCTCCTTGTAATTCATTTTTGATGTACTTTTGGGGGCTATCGTAATAGACCTTCATTTTTTTTTTAACTCATGTAATTGACTTTATTTTTTTATAATGGGAACTTCCATGTTTTGCAATTCATTTGAAATTTTACTGTTACGTTTCTTCAATTCTATTTGTTAAGACATAGATGAACTTATTCTGATGTTATGATGGTACTTTGGAATATGAATAAACTTCATCGTTGGAGAATAAATGAACATATTATTATTTCAATTAACAATTGAAAAGTTAAAAAGATGAGAATAAATAAAGCAATTATGTTGTAAGCTATTGTTCAGTCAGTTAAAAATTTGAGATCTAGAAACAGACTTGTAAGATAAAAGGTTTATGAGATGTTGAAAATTTGATTTCAACATTTCTTCTTTGGTCAGCAATGTGTCGTTTTGCATTACTTTACCTTGTAAGCTTTATTTAATTCAATAAAAAGATTAAATATGTTTCAGCATTTTGATCAAGAGCCATTTATTACGATCGGTCGAACTTGTACTGATCAATAGTTTACGCTTGTCTCTTATGATTGATCGGTCGGGGTCATGAGCCATTTGCTCCTAATCGACACTGCGAGCTCAGCTTTTCTACGTTTTGTAAGCCAAACAAATTAGTCGCACTGATCGGCCACGTGAGCTGAGCAGGTTCTTTACACTAGCCAGTCTTGTGAACTGATTGGGAGTACTTGCCACTTGGACATAAGTCTCATGAGCCTTTTGGTCGCGTGAGCCACTTCATTCTAGTCAGCCACGTAAGCCAAAAAGGTTCTTTATACTAATCAGTGCTACATGGGTATAGGCCTCATAAGTTTTTGGCCACGCGAGCCATTTTCGTTCTGATTGGCCACGTGAGCCGAACAGATTCTTTACAACAACCAGCCTTGTGAACTGAAGTAGATAATTACTTGTATTCGGATTCTCTAAGTGCAAAAGTTTTAAGTCCTGCTCAAATATGAATATCATTAATAATGAATGTAGAATTTACAACAATAGAATTACAATTTAAAAATTACAATCTTAAATATAATATCTCCTGAGGTGCTCTGTGTGTCATGGATGCGGTAGTTCTTTGCCCCTAGTGTTTTTAGTTCGTAACTCCCCTTCCTTGTGTAGCCGAGGACTTTATATGGTCTTTCCTAGTTCAACCTTAGCTTCCCCTCTGCTGGGTTCCTTGTAGATTGGTTAACTCGTTTCAGCACCAAAGCCCCTGCAGCAAACTCTCTTGGACGAACTCTGGAGTTATGGTATTGGTGCATCATTTATTGATAGAAGGCCATCTTTATTGCAGTTTGCATATCTTCTCCTCCAATAGATCAACCTCTTCATTCATCATTTCACTGTTCTGTTCTGGGCTGAAGTTCAGTGTCCAGGGACTGGGAAGTCCGATCTTCATAGGGATGGCAGCCTCAGTTCTATAGGTAAGAGAGAAAAGGGTCTGTCCTGTTGGCGTTTTCTTCGTTATCCTGTAGACCCAAAGAATATTAGGAAGCTTGTTTGCCCATAGCCCATTTACCTTATCCAGTCTTGTCTTTATGATCTTGAGGAGAGACTTGTTGGTAACTTTGACTTGACCGCTGGTTTGGGTTATTCAGGAGAAGGGCAATGATAGCTGATTCTTAGTTCTTCACATAGCCCATTGAATTGCTTTCTTTTAAATTGTTTTCCATTGTCTGTGATGACCACCCTCAAAATGCCAAACTAACAAATGATATTCTTCCATAGAAACTTCCTTGTGTTCTGTTCGGTGATGTTTGGAAGTGCTTCAGCTTTTGCCCACTTTGTGAAATAATCAATTGCTACTACTGCGAACTTCTTCTATCCTTTTCCCAGAAGGAATGGCCTATCAATATCCCATTGTACAAATAGCCACGGACTTTGGATAGGTGTTAACTCCTGAGCTGGCTGCCTCAGGATATTAGAGAATCTTTGGCATTTGTCATATTTCTTAACAAATTATTGAGTATCCGTCTCCAGAGTAAGCCAGTAATAGCCTGCCCTTAAGATTTTACCTGCTAATGCTTTACTTCCTGAATGGTTACCACATACCTCTTCATGGATTTCTCTCATAACGTAATCAGCCTCCTGTTCTTTCAAGCAACGCAATAACGGAGAGCTGTTTCGTCTTTTGTAAAGAATTTCATCCATGATTTGGTATCTGCTTGCTCTGCATTGAACCCTCCAAGCTTCATTTCTGTCCTCTGGCAAAGTACCATTCTTCAGATAAGCTTTGATCGGTTTGGCCCACTCAGTGTCATCCTCCACTTGGTTCACTTCTAGGGTCCGAATGCTCGGAGAATTAAGTATCTCGATCGGCACATTTGGACTTTCCGCCCTTGATGATGCAATTCTCGCTAAACGATCATCCTTCTCATTCTGAATTCTTGGGACCTTTTGAAGTTGGAATTTGGAAAACCTTCTAGATAAGCTTCTCGCCCTTTCACAATATTTAGCCATGTGTTCTCCTCTAGCTTTATACTCCTTTTGCATTTGTTCAACCACCAACTGAGAATCACTGTGCACCTTTATCTACTCTGTCCCCATTCTTCATGCCATTCAGAGACTAGCTAGAAGAATTTCATATTCAGCTATGTTGTAGGTGGTAGAGAATTTGAATCAGAGGGTATACTCAAACTTGTGGTCCTTATGAGAAATTAGAATAATACTAGCACCGCTCGAATTATTGGTTAACAAACCATCCACGTTCATAATCTAGAATTGATTAGGGTCTTCTTCTACTCGGGCTGGGTATGCTAGCTGGGTCGTAAATTCTGCAATAAAGTCTGCCACAACCTACCCCTTTATTGCTAGCCTCGGTCGGTATTGGATGTCAAACTAGCTTACCTCGACTGCTCGCTTCATCAACCGTCCATAGGTTTCCAGCTTATGTAGTATGTTCTTCAGAGGTTGGTCTATCAGTACCACGATCGTGTAAGCTTGGAAGTAGGCTCTCAGCCGTCGAGCTGAGGTTACAAGTGTAAGGGGAGCCGAGTTTCAACTTTAGATATCTCTCTTTTGCCCCCCATAAGGCCTTGTTCATATAATAAACTAGTTTTGGATTCTTTCTTCCTCTCTTACCAAAGCAAAATTCACAGCTGAGGTTGAAACGGTGAGGTACAGGAATAACTCTTCTCCTGGGGTGGCGCGACTAACTAAGCAACGGCACCGACCCCAAGTATTGTTTTAACTGCTTAAAGGCATTATCACATTCTAGCGTCCATTAGAATGCTTTCCTGAGCACCTTGAAGAAGGGATGGCATTTGTCGGTCGACCGAGAGATAAATTTATTTAGAGCTGCCACTCTTCTAGCCAATTTTTGAACTTTCTTTGTTGTGCGTGGGAGCTGCATTTTAATAATTGCTCAAACTTTATCCGGATTTGCCTTAATCCCTCGGTTGGAGATCATGAACCTGAGGAATTTACCGGATGCAAACCCTAAACGCACACTTGGCTGGATTTAGCTTTATATCATACCTCCTCAAGGTGTCGAAGGTTTCCTTCAAATCAACCACATGAGACTTAGCCTCTTTGCTCTTCACCAACATATCATCCATGTATACCTCAACATTCCTTCCAATTTGGCCTCAAAACATTTTGTTTATCAGCCTTTGATACGTCACCCAGCGTTCTTCAACCTGAAGGGCATAACGTTATAGCAGTACAACCCCTGGTCAGTGATGAAGGTTATGTGCTCCAGGTCTTGCTCTGCCATCTTTATTTGATTATACCCAGAGAATGAATTCATGAAAGATAACATCTCATGGCCGGCCGTGGAATCGACCAATAGATCAATGGATGGTAGGTCGAAGCTGTCCTTTGAACACGCCTTATTTAGATCAATAAAATCCACGCACATCTGCCACTTACCGTTTAACTTCTTGACCATAACAACCAAGTGGGGTAGTAGACTTCTCAGATAAATTTCGCTTTTATTAGTTTGTCAACTTTTTCGGCGATGGCTTAGTTGCGTTCAGGGCAGAAGATTTTCCTCTTCTGCTTTACTAGCCGTGCTGCTGGAAAAATGTTAAGGTGATAGGTGATCACGCTCGTACTTACTCCTGGCATATCCTCATGGGACCAGGCGAAGACATTCAAGTTATTCATCAAAAATTCTTTTATTTCTGTTTTCAGGGGTTGGGCATCTCCAACCCTATCTTGATCGTTCTCCCCTGATCGAGGGAGCCTATTATGAGATCTTCCATCTCCCCTTCTGCCTCTATTCACTTTATTTCCTTCTTATCCATAATCTCTAGTCCATCAATTATTAAAGTTTTCATGGGCTTCTCTTCCTTTGAAGAAGACATATAACACTCTTAAGCTACCTTCTGGTCACCTTTGAAACATCTGACTCCATATTCAGTTGGAAACTTGACTCAGAAATAGGAAGTGGATGTCACTACTCGAAAATAGTCGAGTGTCGTTCTCCCCAAGATCACATTGTACGCTAAGTGGCAGTCCACAATAAGGAAATTGATCATCTTAGTTATCTGGTATGGTTTATCCCCAAGTGTAACCGATAATATAATTGATCCAAGTGGGGTTACTCGGTCTCCTATGAAGCTAACAAGCGAGGATGATACTGGCCGCAGCTTTTCCCCACCGATCTTCATCTTCTCAAATGCCCCCCTTAGAGAATGTCAACCAAACTCCCACTATCGATCAATATCCTCCATATTCTAAAATTGGCGAAAAAGGTTGAGATGAATAGGGGGTCGTCGTGTGGTTAGCATACCTCAGCAGCTTCTTCCTTGGTGAAGGAGATCAGTCGGGACTCTGACCTTGTCTTCTTTATTGGTCGCTTAACCACCATTACTTCTTTCGGTCTACTAAGTGTTTGAGCATACTTATTTCTACCGGTTAAGCTCTCACCCCAGAAGCGAAACCAACCCAAAATAACTTTTATTTCTCTGATTGGGTTCTGGTTCTACCTCGACTAATCGAGGCTCCTCCTGTCTGGGGTCCTCCTCCTTGGGCCATGGCGCTTAGGATTTCTGCTGTCAGGCCGTTGGTTTATCTCTACTGACAACAAACTGAGCTAGCCTCCCTCGATAGATTAACCCCTCGACTTGTTGCCTGAGGTCATAACAATTATCTGTGTCGTGACCATGGTCCTGGTGAAATTGATAGTACTTCGTTCGGGATTGCTTTTTCTGCAGGAGTCCTGAGTGGTTCTGGCCACCTTACGTCGGGGTTGTTCTTGATTTCGAAGAACAGGTTTTCTAACTACGTGTTAAATGGCGTAAACTCCCATCTATCATCAAATCTTCTCAGCCCTCGATCAGGCCGATTGTCATATCTTCTATTCTTGGAGTCTTTATTACCCCGAATATTATCCGGGCCACTCTACCTCTTCTTCTTAGATTTGGAGCTCCTAGCTCCATCAGCATCTTTCTTGGCCTTTATAGCATCTTCCACACTGATGTATTTCTAAGCTAGAAACATGAGCTCAACGAGGTCAGATGGTGGCTTCTTTACCAGGGATGCCATAAACCGAAGTGATCTGAGCCTACTCATGAAGGCAGTAATGACCACCTTCTCATCAGCTTCATCAACCTCTAAAATCTCCTTATTAAACCTCCCCACATAATCTCTCAAGGCTTTATCTTTTCCTTGTCTGATAGTAGAATGTCTCACAAAGAGTTTGTTGAGTTCAGAGAAGCTGGCAATCAAACCCAGTTTGATCTTCGAGAACCACATGCGAGTAGCTCCCTTAAGGGGTACCGGAAAAACTCGACATATGATCATATCAGAGTAAACATAAATGAGCATCAGTGTCTTATATGTCTTTAAATGATCCAGTGGATCTTACGTCCCATTGAATAAATCTAACATCGGCATCTTAAATTTTGGCGATAGGGGACAAGCTATCACTGCTGGGGTAAATGGAGAATTGGTATTGCCCAGTAGATCATCCACTGTATTTGGCGCTTTGACCGCTGCCAGCACTCCTTATATTTGGGCCTGCATAGCCCTGAGTTGTTCATCTCATGGGTTGGTTGAAACATCTTTCACATTGGTAGCTTTGACCCTGGATGCCTCTAGGTGGCCACCAGCTTGGACAGCAGCTCTCTCAGTTCTTTTTCTTCTTCTCGATTCTTCGGGGACGTCATTTTCCCTAACAATGTTAGCCCCATGCACTGGTGGGGCTTCAATAAATCTAATCCTAACCCTAACTGGGGCCCCGTTTCCTCCACAATTGTGTTCCACTACACCTCTATTGTTTATTTCATTCACCGGTGGGACAATTGGTGGTGGATTTGCAACAGGGGACACAGCATTCACCTACTGCAACAACATCTGGTTCTGGGCCACCAGCGTTTGCATGACAGCCATCATCTCTTGCATCTGTCTCTCCATGGCATTGAGGTGTTCATCATTCTGGTTCTCCATTTTCACTGTTGGTTGAGATTGAAGTTGAGTGTTAGTGCCGGATTTGGTATGGACCATAAAATCAGTGAGAAAAAATTGATTTCCCACAGACGGCACTAACTGATAATACAGTAACTTAGGAATGCTGATGGTGATCCAAACTAAATCTAGGTCGCTGAGAATTGCTGTCTTGACACCAGTGTAGTACCCGCAAAAAAACCTCCAATGCTTAAGTTAGCAAGAGAGTTGAGGCCAAATTTTGGCAGAATAACAGTAAGATAGTAAGTTGTGTACCTGGGCACCGGAGGTAGAGATATTTATAGATACATGTTGGGCCTGCATAGACATTGTGCATGGGAATAGTACTGAATCAAGCTTCTTGCTCAATCAGGCTATGCCAGGTGTATTCACTAATTCCCATGCTATTATCACTCGATTAGTTATTGAAATCGTTAATGGTTAAACAGCACCTTTATAGGTGAATATCACGAAATATGTCAGAGGGTGGTTATATGTTTGACCATGACGAAAGTATTTTTGTCTTATTTGAAAGGATCGACCAGATATCCCGACCGTATGATCAGTCAATCGAGTCAAGTCAATGCTAATCAATCAGGTGCACCCTATCACATAGGTTCGGGAAAGACATTGGCCTATTTTCTTCCTATTCTTTCTAAAGTAGGTTTATTGAAAATGAAGCCCTCTATTAGCGAAGAACCTAAGAAGAAAATAGATATAGAAGCAGTTATCGTGGCTCCTTGCAGGGAGCTGGGAATGCAAATTGTGGGGAAGGTTAAGAAGTTGTTAGGACCTAAAGACAAAAAAATGGTTCAGCACCTTGTAGGAGGTGCAAACTAATCGCGACAGGAAGAATCTCTAAAGAAAAACAAACCAGCCATTGTTGTTGGAACACCTAGGCGAATTGCAAAGATTAGTGTAACTAGAAAGTTGCACACTCATGGCTATCATTATCTTATCTTTGATGAAATTGATGAGCTCCTTTCATTCAATTTCCAGGAAGACATGCATCGGATATTGGAACATGTGGCAAGGAGATCCGGTGGAAACCCATGTGGCACAAAAAAGCCCTCTTGCTAGATAGGCTAAGCATCAGACCATTATGGTGTCTGAAACAGTGCCTTTTTAGGTAATAAGGGCAGCACGGAGCTAGGAGCAGGACCCACTTCTTGTACAAGCTAAGCCATGTCCACACACGGCAGAAGCATGAGTGATGTGTTAATGGATACCCTTTTAAAGTAAAATATTGATGGAAGAATATTTACTTTAACAGTTGATAATTGCATTACCAATGATACAATGATTAATATTTTGTTGGAAAAAATTGGAGATAATCATATTTGGTGTAAGAATTTTTTTCATATTCGATGTGTGGCCCACATTCTTAATTTAATTGTGAAAATGGTATGGACGTCATTATGTATTCCATTGAAATGGTTAGGTATAGTGTTACTTATTGGACAATAACACAAAAAAGAGAGGAGAAATCTGAAGAATGTGCTAACCAATTAGGAATTACTTATGACAGAAAGTTGGCTCTTGATTATCCTACTAGATGGAACTTCAACTTTTCGATGCTTCAAAATGCTATAGAATATAAGAGCGATTTTAGTCAGTTAAAGCTTAAGGATTCCCAACATAAAAGTTACACAAATGATGATGATCGGAACGTGGTGGAAGATATATGTGATAGATTGGAAATATATTACAAGGTCACTTTGTTGTTTAGTGGAACTATTTATCCTCCTTCGAATTTATTTTTTCTAGATATATGTAATATTAAAGTTAGATTGTCTGACCTTGAACATGATTGAGAAATATGATTTATTAGGACAATACACATGAATTTTTGGCAGTTGAGTCATGTTAGACCTGAGGTTTAAGATGTCCTTAATCTCTTACGACTATAGAAAGAATTTATGGGAGTGTGGTGTTGATATGGAGGAAGACATTTGGAGACATTGTTATGACTCGCTTACTCTATACGAAGGTAAGAAAAATAGTGAAGCTTCAAGCAAACAGCCACTGTCTTCCACTTATTTGAGGAATAGATCTTCTCTCTCCGATTTTGTTCTTGAACTTGATCGACAAAAGAAAAGTAAAATTGTGCATGTAAAGTCAGAATTAAATCGTTATTTCAAGGTGGACTAGTTACCGATTTGTGAGGAGTTTTATATATTAGCATAGTGGAAATCTAATGGTTTAAAGTACCTTAGTTTGTAAGCCATAGTTAGGGATTTGTTGGTCGTGCCTATGTCTACTATTGCATCAGAGTCATTTTTCAGCAGTAGTTGTAGAGTGATGAGTCCAAATTGAAATAGACTTCAAATGAAGACCTTAGGAGCATCAATATGTTGTCAAAGTTGGTTGGCGGCCCTTGAGAACGAAAGTAATTTTAATAATCTTTCATTCTTTCTCATACTTTTTTTGTCTTTGCTAATGTGCTATAACAATTGATTGTTCTTAATTACATCTTATTTTTCTTTAATGTAGAGATTCCAACTATCAATGATGAGGATATGGACGTTGATGATTGTATATGTTTAGTGTAACAATTATTGATGATTGATTATGCAATGAGAGTGTTGATCATGTTGTCTTCTATCTTAGTGAGTTCATCTTCTCTCTCCTTTTATAATGTTAATTGATATATGTGAAGAAATGGTAACTTTTTCTTTTTATATCTACAATAAGTATCTTCTTTTTATTTCTCATAAGGACATTGCCTGAACTATCATGTTAACAAAGGTTACTTTTATTGTTTTCCTTATGTTATTTTGTTTTCTCTTAATTATCAATTTAGTATTTCTTCCGGGTCTATTCTCAACTTCTTTTGATATGTTAATTGAAGTCTTAAAGAAGGTTTCAACCAGCAAATTGATCTTTGTTATTTCCCCAAACCACCACTCAGACTTTTATCTATACCTCTCATCAGTCTTGTGTGTACATCCATTGTCTTCATCTGAAAACTTGATTTGCTCTGTTCCCAAATTTCTCTGCAATTTCACCCGCTCAAGTAAGCATCAATTTGTTGTCAAAGACCCTTCTAATTCAAATTAACTACAGGCCAACTGCTGTAATCTGAAGGGCATGTTTGTTTAGTTAAATGTAGAGTTAGATATATAGGAAATAGCATTACACTCTTTAATTTTCATCTCATATTAATTACACTTTCTTTTATTATTTTATTTTTTGAGAAAGACGGGGGAATAAAATATAATATAGTACATGTCACCTACAATGCTATCAAAACATTATCCAGATAAAAAAGTTTTATAACTAGAAATATAATAAAAATTAAAAATAAGATATTATCGCTTATCCAATTTTATATCCTTGAAACGCAAACATACTTTGCTATTTTTATCAATAAAAATGATTGATGTCACAATGGCTGGTAATAATTAAGAGTATTTGGTTCCTCTAATGTTACAACTTTTTACAAATTTTTGTCCATTTTTGTTTTTTATAAGTTTGTTTTAAAAATTTAAATTTCATAAATTTTTGTCAATTTTTAAAAATTTTTGACAACTTTCACTCACCAAACACCTAAATATCAAACTTTTTGACAGCTTCTCTAACAAGAATCATTCGAACAAGTAAGCTATACTATCTTTAAACGGATTTATAGGCTGAATTTCTCGATTGTGATAATCAAACACCAAAAAATTAAAAACCAACTTGCTTTTATTGATTTTTGGGCTACCAAGCACCCCTTGGACCTCCACGCTGGCACCTTATGTTTTAGTAGCACGTGAACAACTGTGGCAGTGAGTGCAGCAAACCTAACGCCATAAGTCGCAAAAGCGTGCTGCGGTAAAGAGGTCCTTCCCCTTCGTCGGCCTCAATATCAAGGTGGAAATTAGAGTCGATGATGCTTGTAATATTGTACAGTTGACCATCCGATCGGAAAAGGTCATCGAAAAATATTGGGAAGGCCTAGGCCCTGTAGACATCAAGCCAATAGAAGATGGGAGTCAATATATACATAACTAAGACAAACCCAGTAGCAACGTTGGCAGTTACAAACCATGGACTTGCTAGAGGGCTTCCGAGGTCGAATCCCAGAGCTCCGATTCCGAGGCCACAGAGACTCAAACTGAGCTATTAAGCTAGGACTGATTTGAGGAATATCCAGCAAATCTAGGAGAATAAAGTGAGCATCTCGAAGAGGTAGCCAGGAAAGACGTAGTGAGCAAAGCTGCAAGTGAAAGCAATTAGGAAGAACTACGTTCTCGTCACCCCTCCTTTGGGACATCCCTCTTTCTCATGCAAAGCCATGTACGTGTAATGCATGGGAAATTGAGTCCATTTTTATATGTATAAATCAAAAATGTATTGAGAGTCTGCGACGTTGATGTTGTATATAGGTGCCCAAA
>JAVXUM010000037.1:16983776-16996926 GCA_035590655.1 Pouteria glomerata
CACGTGGTTAGTGCTCACGCCCCTACAGTTGATCCTGCAGGACCCACACAGGAGGACCGAGGTGCCACCTAGCTATTTGGAGTCTTACTTATGTCATTGGGCGATTTTATGGATTTTTGGTTATATTGTACTCATGTAATATAATTTTTGGGAAAATGTTGTAAAGATATAAGTTTATTTTACATTTTGGTTTGTAATGGCCATAAGGCCTATTTTGGTATTGTAATTATGGCAATGTAATATTAAAGTTAAGGTTTCAAGTTATTTACTTTATTATGCTTCCAATGGAATTGAATGGATGTGAATGGATCCGGCTATGTGGCCGTGGACTAGAGGCTTATAAATTTATGATTTTTGCTGCGTTAGTGTTTGGCAGCACATATATAGACTGTTACAGGTTCAGGTTATAAACCCTTAGAACCACGTATAATAGGGGGAGTTTTTGTGGGTCCACTTCGTGACCGTTGTGTCTACTCTGATACGGTGACCTTAGAATCATGTTATATATGCTTATCACTCACTCTCCGGGTCCCCGAGCTCAGGGCGTGACATGGGGGGGATGGAGGAAGAAGTGTTTTCAAGAGACTTGCATTTCTCCTATAAATCCAAAGCTGTCTTTCTCTGTCACTATTAATTGGTCAGTTTTGACGAACCTGAGATACCCTGCAGATATTTAGGGGAAAGAAAGGAGAATATTTTCACCACTTGCTTAAGGAAATTAATTAGGGAAAAAAAAACATATATAAAAACCAAACAATATATTGATTGTAACTCTTCCAGATCCAAATAGGCCATGAAGTATCCACCAACAATTTGCAGAATCTTATAAATAAGAGTGGTCGTATGCATCAACTATTACAAAATCATTAACTCATTTCAATTTGAGAATTCAACTCTTGAATCTACCAACTTAAGTAAAATTCAGCTATATAAAGACTAATTAAGTATTGAAAAAGAATGACTTTCAAAAAAAGTACATTATCCAATATGCTAACACATTTTAAGTGACTTTTCTTGTCACATCAATGGCGAGAAGGCTAGAAAAGCTTCAAAGAGATTTTTTTTTTTTGGGTGGAGGTGTTGAGAAAGAATTTCAATGCCATTTGAGGAAATATGGTATGTTTGCCAATTAGGAAGGGAGGCACAAGCATTAGGAGGACAAAAAACATTCATTGATGCTTTACTAAGAAAATGCTATAGAGATTTACTCACGAGGGGAATAAACTGTGGAGAAAGGACTAAATACAGTCTTGAAAGGAGTGGTTCACCCTTGATGAGGGTCTTAAGGCACAAGTCTATGGGATTTGTAGATTTGCAGTAGTAAAAGATGATTGGGTAAATTTTTGGCATTAGGTGGAACACATCAAAATTGGGGAATTTTTTAAGTATAGTCCTTGTACAACAATATCATGGAAGGAAAAATGGAAGAAGATTTTCCATGGACTAACATTTGGAGTTTTTAGAGCTCCTACTAAAGTAACTTTCTTTATACAATGCTTGATCCATGGCAAAATTCCTAAGAGAGCAATTATAGTTTAGAGATCATTGGTGCTACTTATGCAATAAACATGGTGAATCCATTAATCATCTATATTTATTCATTGTTCTTGCGAAGGGGAAATGTGGGAGTGAGTCCTTTCTTTCTTGCTTTAAAATGCAATAGATTTTCCCAAAGGCGGCAAAACAAGTTTTTGTGATTTGTTGTGGCACTTTTTTTTTTTTTTTTTCAGTAATTGATTTGTCGTGGCACTTGGGTCAACAAAAGGAGGAGGAAAGCATGGAGAATTATTCCCCTTTGCTTGGGAGGCTCATTTGAGAGAAGGAATAGAACATCAACCCAATGGATTGAATTTCAAATAAATAAAATGAAAAGATTTACTGTCTATTTTGTAATGGATGGTTATTAAGGGGGGAAAGAACTGGATTCATATAGTCCTTTAACTTCTCTAGAGCGCATGGAGGTTTAGGTGGTGCCATTGTTTGGAGCTATTCTTTGTAAAAGGGGCCATCCCATTGATTCCTAACTTTTATTAATAAAACATTTACTTATCAACAAAAATAATTAATAAACTTAAGTATTGGAGCAAAATATCTGCAAATGCATTGAACAAATAGTGACTGCTACTGTTTTGATAGGTAATAGTTCTAGCAAGCATTGAACAAATACTGACTACTACACTTTCTTTTTTTTTCAAAGAAAAAAGTAGTGGGGAAAGATTCAAAGATCCTCATAAATTCCAAATTATCCAATACAAAAAGAAGAGCATCAAAAACAGCTTCCTAGGGCTCAACTAGATACAAGCAGCACTAAAAAGGCAATCTCAACCCTAATCACCTGGAAAACTTAACCATTCTCACGTTAAAAAAATTCCACTACCCCCAACCCATAAGAATAACAGAGATCCTGTAGTAAAAAAATTAATAAACAGATAATCCACAGGATTATGAGTGACACAAATCAACAGCAAAAATATTCAAGGAGCATTATGCTGAAAAATAAACCATAAGCAGAACCTGGGTCTGAAGGTCAGGCTTAGAAACTGAAAATAGAAAGGAAACAAGCATACCCCCTCCTCACGCTGTTTCTTCAATTCTTGAAAACTTTCATAAGCTTTTTCCCTCTTTTCTGTTATATCCTTCAGCTCAGCCTCTAGAGATTCAATTTCTTTCTCTATGGCTTCCTTTTTATCACTAAGTTGCTTAATCTTCGCCTTGACTAGCTGATGCTCCTTTCTAACTCCATCCAGATCCACTCCCATAAGCTACAATGGCAGGAAATTTTTTTTTTTTTTTTTGAATAATGACAAATAATACAATAAAAGAATAATAAACTATCAGAAATAGCAGAGTTATGAAATGATTTGAGGGAGTTACATAAGAAATGAAAATTGTCTTACTTTAACCTGGTCCTGAATGACTTCTTTTTCACCCAAGGAATCCTGAATCTTAGCCCTCATAGCATCATTAGCAATTACTTTCTCTCTTGTCCCTTCAAGTTGTTTAATTTCCCTAAGGAGTTGCTTCTCCTCAGCAAGAGGAATACTTTCGTGTTGAATGTGGTATTGAAGGCTTTTGATCTGAATTTTAAAGTTACAATAAAGGTATAAAGAAAGATAACATAACACTAAACATAAAATTTGTCACGCCAATTTTCGAATTTTCTAATTGAATTTTCGACTTTTCTAATTTTTCAATTAGAAAATTCGAAAATTGGGGCGAGCCTGACAAGGTGCCCTTACAGCACAAAACTTGCAAATGAATTCTAACAAATCAAAAAGGCTTAACATCAAAAGCTTACAAGATTATTAAGCTCTTCCTCAGATGAACATAGACCAGCACCCTTCTCTCGGCTGGTAATATTTGAGTTACGCAACTTCCCTAGTGCCTGCTGAAAAGGTTCCATCTCTTTTCTTTTCTCGTCCACAATCGTCCAGAACTGCTTATTCTCAGCATTCAAAGGCCTTATTTGAGCAATCACGTCAGCACGGTCCGACTACAGATGACATAAGATAAACGCAGTAAACACAAACATTTAGGTAACCTGAACAGAGCCTTCATTTGGTTCATCCACCAACAAATAGCCTTTTACAATCAACAATGTTTCTTTCAATTAAATCGTGCATAAATTTGATTTACTGTAGAATAATATGGAGCATGTGGTTTAATTCAATGCAAAGCGACAAACCAATCAAAACAAAAGGAAACACAAGGCACCCTTGTTGCCATATTTCAAGAGTAAAATCATTTGACATTTAGGAGCCGTTTGGAGTGATGGGTTCGTAACTCGTGTAGTAAGATAAAAAGTGAATAATTTTTAGAAATTTTCAATGTTTTTAAGTGAATAACTTTTAGAAATTTTCAATGTTTTTCAGCAATTTTCAATGCTCTAAACGAAGCCTAGTGTTTTACCTTAGTTTTTCATATTGAACGACTAATATTTGCCCACCGTGATACTATAAATATATACCTTAATATTTAATATTCAACATACTTCTTTTTAGTAAGTATTTGATATACAACCCAGAAATTAAATGATAAAAGTGCCAATCAACAAAAACCCAAGTTACAAGAACTCATTTATTGTGCTGATTCAGATTCTAATCTGAACTTATTGCGTACTTCTATTTTCCCTTTTATTCTATGCTTACATCTTAGTCATTCTAATCATAATAAGTTTAGCCATGAAAGTATTTCACTTAAGTGTGCCCATACAATGCCCGTTCATTAAGCAATTGCCTCTAACATTATTACATGTTCATTCACAACTGTATAATACACATTTTGGAAAATAAATTTAGAAGTACATATTTGTTATAGCACTCTATCCTATCAAATGGTAAGTTCGTAAGTGTCTTAATTTACACTAATATATAATGGGATAATCTAGGTTAGTGTTTCCCGTATTTTGAAGTTGTCACATCTCACTATTCACTAAATACCTTTTTACTCGCCATTACTTCAAGGATTCAGCTGAGAGCTGTGAAGAAACTACCCATTTAATTAGGTAATTTCACCTTATAATTTTGTAACCGCCATGATTAACTATCGCAAGCACATCACAAGCACTCGTGGCTAATTGTACAAATAAAACTAGGTGGTTGATTTTTTCCTTCAATACTTATAAATGTCACAAACATCCTGAATCTTGTCAGGCCTTTAATTTCTTAATAGCATGTTATTTAAGCCCTTTCAGGATGAGAACGGAAAAATCTCTTAAGCTGCAGATGCGTTAACCGTCCTCCCTTTTTCAAGTACGTAACTATATGCAAAAGACCATCATTCTTTAATCTCTGCCACGTAAAATTTAACAACGACAAGGATTGCCTTCTTATGAACATCTTGAATTTTATCAGTCCTTTTATTTCTTAATAGCAAGTTAATTAAGCCCTTTCAGGATGAGAATGGAAAAAGCTCTTAAGCTGCGGATGTTATAACCATCCTCACTTGTTCAAGTACATATCAATACGCGTAAGACTGTCATCCTTTAATCTCTGCCATGGAAAATTTAACAACAATAAGGATTGCCCTCTATTACCACTTACCAAGACCAGATACACGCATACAAGTAGCTGGAAATGGGAGATACTAAAACAAAATAAAATTGCTATAGAACAATGTATTCTAATAAAAGTTTTCATGTGTCACAGCTTCGCTGTGAGCTTCATTACAAGACAACAATAAAAATGAAGTGTAAAATAAATTTCAGCTTTACCCTTTTTGCCCTTAATTTTTCAAGGATCAGAGATCGTGCTTGAGTCTTCTTTTGGATGTCTTTATCAGCCTGCTCCAACTTGGCTTTCAGTTTTGGGTCATCATATGACCGATACCTGACGAAATAAAAAGAATGGATCTGTTTAGGTTCAGGCCATTCATCAACAGCATCCTTTGGGAAGTTGGCCCCAGGAACCTTGTTTCCTTCTCTTTTAACTGGCTCATCCATACCATGTGAACCAAATTTTATGGGCTCACTAAGCCCACTCCCCTGATGCAATGTTCCATGTTCCACTTCATGCAACAAAGAGCTGCTTTCCTCACTCCCAGTTTCCATAGAACCTTTTGCCAACTCAGATTTAACAACCTCCACGCCCATATTTTCCACCCGAAGTTAACAGAGAAATGCCCCTGTAAGATCCAGAATCCTAATGCAGAGAGCAAAAAGACAAATATCAGGCAAATAACGATAAACCATTAGAACCACTTTTCAGCCTCACATAAGTTCTCCAATTGAATTGATTTAAAAAAAAAAAAAAAAAAGAAGGATCACCGGTCATAGTCTTCAAACTAAATCAAGGAAGACATCAAGGCAAGACAGTTCTCGATATTTCAGAACTTCATCATCATATACCATAAATATTTGTTCACAAAAGAAAAATGAACAGGTCAATCTACGATTTGAGGGAAAGAATATGGAACATGCAATGATACTTGTTGTTTAAGGGTAACCAAACCTAATAAAAAGACGAAATTTTGAAAAATTGCACATTCATTTTCCTCCAATTTTCTTAGTCCAAACCGAGAAACAGGAGGGGAAAAAAAAAAAGAAAAGAAAAAAAAAAAGCAGAAGAAGAAAAGAAAAGAAAGATTCTCGAGTTCGTTTCCCCTACTTTTTCCCCTCTCTTTTTCCTTTTTTTGACAATTCTTAGAGCCAAAAAAGATAAGAAAAACACTCCAGCTATCTACGCTGCTTGAACCACTACAAGATTCAAGAAATCATTAAAAACAAAATGAAGAAAGAAACCAAAAAATGAGGAAAAAAATGCAATATGATCGAACTCATAAAAAATTTTCAACATTGCACATTTAACGAGATGCCCATAAAAAGAAATATATAAGTGCACATGCATGGCATATATATATATATAACCGATTGACAACTGAATATGATTACAAAAACAGAAAGCGAAAAAGGATACCTAAAGCTTCTAAATTGCTATAAGACTCGCCGAATAAGACTACAATCAAACAAACCCAATAAAAAGATCAAAACTTTCCGGCAAACAAAACCAAATTTTCACACCCCAAAACAGATAATTCGAAGAAAATTAGCATCTACCTCGAAAAGGATCAAGATCGAGCACAGATCGAAGGAGAAGGAACAAAGAAATGGGCAAAGAGGGCAAGAAAGAGAGAAAGAAGCAGACAGTGACAGTGAAAGTTAAAAAAATAGCAAGGAATTGGGAATTACAAAAAGAGGCAAAAATGGTGGATACTTACCAGGAATGGCAAAAACAGACGCAGAAGGTCAGAGATTTGGGAAGGCGACCACTTTTGACAGAGACGTCCAAGAAGAGGCAAGATCAACAACGACCACCGGAGTACGGTCCAGATCTTGGAAAACGGAAGTCTCTTCCTATTTTAGAGAGACGCAGGAGTAGAGAGAGAGAGAGAGAGTTAGCAGATTTAGATATATATATATATGTGTCGAAACTAGACACATATATAAAATTATATATTGTACACATAAGTGAGAAAAATCAATGCGCGAGAGAGAACTGGAGCTTCCGCTGAAACAATAGGAAATATCGCCTAGCGCGGTAAATGGGGACCACCGGAATTGTTCGTACAAATTTTGGGGCTAACTAGTTACGGCAAGGCCAAACCACGTGGAACGTATTAACCAAGTGTTAATTACCGCAATAGACTAACAAATTACGAAAGGGTAACACTTTATTTGAAAATATTTTTTTTAAATAAATTTGATTTTAAAATAAAAAAATTAATTTAATTTAATTTGAATTAGGCTCCATTTGGCATTCATAACCGATAGTTCTAACTACAAGACATTAACTTTTTCTCTTTTTCTAAAATGATCAAACTTACTCTATTACGTTTTTTATTTTTTTTAAATATTAAAGAATAAAATTGTCAAATTAACAAAAAGATAAAAAGTTATCTACTAAAAAACAAACATTTTTTTCTTTTTCAGACATAAAAAAAATCAATTTTTTAATAATTAGTTACTAACCAACTATAAAAAAAAGTTAGTTTTTTTCCTTCTTAAACAAAGTCCTAATTTGATAAATTAAATTTTAAATTTGAAACACATTTTAAGTGCAAAAATTGATTTGATTTGATCTAAGAAAAGTTCTAAATTTGACTATATTAATAAATAATAAAAAAATATAGTACATATGATATATAAGAAAAAAAATTATTCATTTACTTAAATGGTTTAAAAAAATAAATTTTCATTAAATTCTATTATTTTGCATCAAATTTCAAATTATTTAAAAATCTGAAAATTTAAGTTATGAAACAAAAGAAAATTTTATTTTAATTCTAAACATAAGAATTAAAAAGTTTTTATCAAATGAAATTAAATTCTATCAAATTTATGATTCCAAATAATGTGTAATAGACTTCCGTTTGGATGGGAACAGAAGAGCAAAAAATATTTTATAATTAATTGTTTGTTTGTTAGTATTTTGGGATATAAAAGAAACAAGAAATGGAAAAAATGGAAAGAAAATTGATTGTTAAAATTTTAAAATTTTCATATTTCAAAAAAGTGAGAAGAAATAGAAAGAAAAGAAAATTGAATTAATGAAACTTTCAAAATAACATATTTACCCATAAAATAAATTACAAATATGTGTTAAAACTAAAAAATTGATTACACTCTAATTTTTCAAAGAATTTAATGGCAAAATAACAATCTATTTTTTTTTTATTCAATTCCTTCTCAACTCACAAATAAAGAGAAAGTGAGTTACTGTTCTTTTTTTACTAAACTTACAAACAAATATAAAGAAAATGTTTTTTCTTATTTTCTATTCTCTTCTAATTAATATTTTTTTCTTTTTTTCTTTTTTTCTCTCTTAAACTCGCAAACAAAGCCTTAGGTACCATTTGGCGGATCAATAATTAGTATAAATGGACTAACCTTCAACAAATGAGTATTTGATAAAACACCAATAACAATAACTTACTAAATTCAAAAGTTATCAAAATTTTTATTAAATATATAAAATAATTGCCTAAAAATACCAAAAATTTTACCAAGCGCAAAATTTTTAAAATATGCAAAGAGTTTCTACTTATTTTACCAATACAAGAAAAAATTCACCTAATAATTTTTTATCCAAAAAAATCACAAGTTGATAAAAATTGAACTTCCTAACAAACCTTAACAAATCAAATACTGGGTATGAAGTCCCAGAAAATTATATTTTATTAAAAATTATAGTCTCAAAATTGATAAAAGATGTAAGATGTTGAAAAAAGTTATAAATTTACAAAGTTTTGTCAATTTTTTTGGCTCCACACTAGTAAATTTCGGTGATTAAATAACTAAACATTTTTTATTTGAGTGCAATGGAGACTAAACTCATCCTAAAAAAAATAGATTAAATTTAAATATTTCAATGAACTACAAATTTATTTATTATGGCCATGTTTAGTTTACTGATTTTCTCTGAAAATATTAAAAATTTTTGAAAATTTCTAAAAATTATTCATTTTTTATTTCACTGCACAAATTACGAACTCACAATTTATGTCATTTTTTATTACTCCAAACATACCCTCTAGATATTGTAGTCATTTTGTATAACCTCTTTGAAACTAAAAAGATTGAATCTAATTTTTTAATTTTCTAATATCTTCATTTTAAAAATAACATGTTGCCTTACATATTTAAAGTATTTAATTAAAATTTTAAAAATTAAATATTACAATAAACTATTTTACATATTAAATTTTAAATTTCAATCACATCTCACAATATTCTTAGATCTTCTATTCTAAACATGACAATGATCCTGAGCTCTAATTACATTAAGGGTGCGTTTGGTGCATTAAGATTCTCTAAAAATTTTTAAAAGTTATTCATTTTATATCTCACCACACGAATTATGAACCTACAACTTATCTCATTTTATCTTACTTTTTATCACTCTAAACACCCCCTAAATATTAAATTTAAAATGTTAAATTTAATTGATAAAAATCACATATCGCAATGTCATAAATCTTCAATTTTAAATTTAACCTAATATATTTTGAATATAGAAATGATTTTCAACTCAAATTACATTAAAATTTTAATTTATAATATTTATTTTTTTTAAATGGTAATATAGTAGTGTATTAAATATATAATTGTAATATAAATATTGTTTGATTAAAAATAAATTATTGCATCGAAATTTTAATGATATTTTGAAATAAAAATTCTCTGTGGCGATCTTTTTATTTTTCATATTTGTGAAATTACTAAAAGTTTTAAAAGTGCATCTATTATAAGGACATTTTAAGTGTTTGACAACATATCAAAATTTGTCACTTTTCTGAACTATTACAGAAACTCTAGGAGGAAATGGTGTCTTTTTGTGAAATTGATATGAATTTCCTCTTTTGCCCTTCTGATCGTGTTCCACATTAGAGAATTGATCCATGGATTTGAAAACTATCTACCTTTAACATCCATCTATTGTTTCATTGTAATGAGACTCATGTATCCATACTGGCTACAAAACTCCAAGTTGAAGCCTCTCAATTGTTCACCTCCGCCTGTTGATACAATCTTCAATCTTGTGCTCATCAACAAGCTCAATATACAACAATGCTCCGACCACCATCATAGAGGGTATGGAAACTACAGAAATAGGTATGGGTCATCTCTTGTTACATCTTTTTAGGGCAAAATTAGGGAAGTTTTGGCAATAAATTATTTTAATTCAGTAATTTTTTTGTTTTAAGTTCATGTTTTTAAAGATCAGTGTATATGTTTGTTGTGAATCTAATGTTTTGGAGATGACTATATATCTTTACTTAAATCTGGGATTGTAAATTGTGCATACATACTCAGGGTACATAAGAGGGGCGTACTCACTATGTATACATACTTGAGTACACATAGAGTGGACAATGCTTTTGTACTCACGTCCATACAGATGAACAATTGTGACAAATAAGTTTCAAATATGTTAATAGTTGTGAACTTCTCAAAAAAAGTTGATCCCCAGCCTTGAGGGCCATAACCGTCCCTGTTCTGAGATCTGGTGGATGAGGTAAATCGCGGGATGTACCTCAGTGGAATAAGGTGCGAGGACCTGCTTTTACTACTTTGACAAGGATTTGAACCCTTACCGCAGCTAGCTGAAATTTCTTACCCTCTCTCTTTCACCACTAAGCTATATCCCGGGGGCAATAGTTGTGAACTTCTCGTAAGAGAATAAGCCATACGTAATATGGAGTCGGTCTCAATTTCCTGCCATCAGTTGTATTCCACATGGATTGGGAACTGTGACGAATGGTTGAATAGTGAAATTGTATATGGGACTAGATGTCCCCCCCAACTCCCGTTGATTGTCACTATCAACACTTTGAGGAAGTTAGAAGCCATTGCATCTTTGAAGCTATTGTGTTGCATTTTGTCTGTCTTTGTTTTCATATTATTATGTTACATGTAATTTTAAAGGTGGAAGAATCAAATGTATTGTCTCGTATTATGCTCTTTAAAATTCGTCCATTTTAAGTGTGAAAAGGTTATAATAAACAGGAATCTAATATTTGCTATACTATTAACGAATCAATCTAATATATTATACCACCTATGGTATAGTCCATTATTAACTGTTTCATTATCAACTACAACCATATTATTAATTATTTGTTCACATTATCATAACTGTGTATGTTGAACGTTCGTTTACAATTTGTTGTAGTTTTATACTGAAAGGAGAAGTTTCACCTATTGATCTCCAACTTAGCCAATTGACTCAAGATAATCACCAATTTAATCATTCACAGAGGTTAAAAAATCTCCAATAAGGTAATACAACTACTACTAAGGCCAAATAGGACTATAAACACAGTGGGATTTTACTTGAATTAATGGTCACACTAATAGATGATGCCTATAAGAGGGGTAATCATTTGTGACCAATAAAGCACAGAAAATTAATTGAAGAGTTCAATAAACAAACTGAAATATTTCATCAACACATCCACCTCAAGATGACAAATTAAGAAAAAATTAGTGGGCATTAATGTCCATCAAGTCCCTAAGATCAATATGCACTAGTATGGGTTGAGATACAACTAAGGGAACTTGGGATGCTCTCGATTCATGGTGGGCTTCAATGGCATAGGTTTGTACTTCAATTATATTACATACTCTACTTTTCTCTGTGCTTATTGGTATCGTATTCGAAACATATTTGTCCATTTAACATTATTAAATTCTGCATTTTAATATTTTTACATATATTAATAGACATTTTATTTGTCTCAACTATATTTTGTCTAATATTATAGCTAAATTTTCTCTTCTCTTTTATGCAACTCAATCCTGATATGGTAAAGTTCAAAGACAAGGGCCTCAACCATGAGGAGTTGATGGCTAAGGCTTTTCATGGCACAATAGCGATCGGTGAAATGCATTAGACCTCTTATGCGAGGTAGGGGAGTGGCCTCCTTTTCGACATGTCGTTCGATGGTAACGATGACAATAATGTAGGCCTGGCACCCACTCTGCAAGACCCATTTGAAACTTTCAATGATGTCAATGCAGAGGGTCCAAATTGAATAAGTTAAAAATAAAGGAGAAAGGTCAAGGATTTCTCAGACGATGGGATCACTATAGGACATTAGCCAAGATCTATCAGTGAGCTCGTGGATCATTAGTTGGGGTGTCTCGTAGATACAACTAAAGACTCAAAGGGTAACGAGTTGCACATTATATATAATGCTTCTAGATGTGACATTAGTCATTACCTAGTGAAGCGAACAGCTCTCAAAGGCATGGGTGTGATGGGGCTATTATAAATTTTCGCGATTGATTTGTTTAGCTTGCAAATTGCCAGAGAGATTTTCATGAACCTACCATCTAATGCAACGCTAGGTGAAATGGCTAGAACTTCAAAGATCAAAGCACGAGCATGCACAAAACCCATTTACAAGATTAGTCCCAATGCCCTCCTCTGCCTGCTTTTAACCATTTCCAACCACCAGGTTTCAACTACCCACCCACTAATTACAGTTACCCCTCAAGCCCACCGCTTGGTTCGAACTGTTGTCCCATTCCCCCTCCACCAAACTAACCCTCTTGGTCGATGGAAGATATTTTTCGGAATGAGCATTCACCAAACTAATACATGTAATTTTACTTCGCATGTTTTAATGGTCAGTGGTTATGTTAGAACTTTGTTCGAACATGTTAAGAGTGTGTTTTACCTATAAACTACAAATGTTATTGGCTTGCAATTGATATAAGTATAAGTACATGAGTTTTAATAGTCTACGACTACATTAAAACTTTGTTTGAACACGTTTTAAGTAGTGTGTTTTTTCGATACACTACAAATCATTTTGGCTTACAATTGATATATGGATAACTAACTATTATAATAGTTAGTTTTGATTTTTATTTATAATATTTATGTCCCTCCATCAACTTGCCTTTTCCTTATGTGTGATACTCTTGCCCCTAGCATGAATGAGATTTATGGAATTGGTTTTGGCTTCCTTGAAATGAGTAGAGCTTGTTGTGGTTCTAGACTTTGGTTATCCACAATGTCTAAGTGTTGGAATTCTTGCATGAATGGCTTGGTAGCTAGCATGTTCATGTCTTGCTTGGGCATGGTTGTGGGAGAAATGCATGTGGTGATTTAATAAGGGAGAGTAGTAGCTTAATGCATGAAAGAAG